>CAUYPK010062487.1:0-23550 GCA_963574355.1 Loris lydekkerianus | reverse complement strand
ATCAGAAAGGAAGAGCAAAGAGAGGGAAGGAGGGAGGGAGCGGGGCTTTGGTGTGTGCCACACCTTTTGGGCACAAGACACGATTGTAAGAGGGACTTTACCTAAAAAATGCAATCAGTGTAACCTGGTTTATTGTACCCTGAATGAATCCCCAACAATAAAAAATAAAGAAATGAAAACAAAACAAAAAAAAAAAAAAAAAAAAAACCATGCTTTTAAATAATTCACAGATCAAAGGAGAAATATTGTAAGATAATTTGGAAAAATATTATAATTGAACAATTATGAAAATGCTTTATTCCAAAAGGTGAGAGAGATAGCCACAGAGATATTTGGAAGAAAATGTGCCTTAAATACTTTCATTGGAAAGAAAAAAAACAAAAACAAAAAACTAAGTGAGATAAACAAGTAAAATTTAAATTAAAATAAGAATGGCAGGTGACCACAAAAATTTTTAAAAGAAGGAAATAATAAAGGTAAAGCAGAAATTGATGAGGTAGAAAACATAGATATAATAGACAATCAATAAAACCAAAAGATGGCTCTTTAGACTAATAAAATAGACAAACCTTGGACAAGACTTACAAAGAAAAGCCAGGAAAAAGCACTGGTAAAGAATATCAGTAATGAAAAAGGGACATAACTGGAGACATGTTAAAGATTTCAAAATGAACTTCTTTATACCATCTTGGACAAAAGGGATAATTTTCTAGAAAAAATGTAATATGTAATAATCAGGAAAAAAGAAAAAGAAAAATCTGACTAGCTGAAAATGATGAAAAAATGGCATCTACTCACAAAAACTATTACAGCTTTAGAGACAAATTCTACTAAACATTTAGGAAGAGTTGGATCTGTAGTTTATACCAAATAATAAAATGGAAAGAAGGGAACAGTTCCCAATATGTTTTATGAGGCCAGTAAGATCTTGACACCAATCAGACAAAGGCATTAGGGGAAAGGGAAATTGTAGTCCTTATTCTTCATAGATACAAAAATTCTGAATGAATAATAGCAAATCAGTGCATTAAAAATAGAGACTCATGACTCAGTTGGAATTTTCTTGAAATATAAAAATGGTTTAATATAAAAGATCTATTAATGTCACCTTGGTACCAGATTAAAGGAGAAAACTTTTATCATTATCTCAACAGATGCAAGAGAAGCATTATTTATAATTCAGTATTCATTTATCATGAATGCTTATCAAACTAGAACATCCTTAACTTGATAAATGGGGCCTACTAGAAACCTTTAGCAATCATTATATTAATAGTGAAATGCCATAAGCAATTCCTTTAAAATCATAAATAAGACAAGGATGTCCCTTGATACTTCTATTCATTATGGTGTTGGAGGTCCCGATCAGTTTGGCGAGACAGGGGAAGAAGAGATCAAAGATATAAGGATTGTAAAAGAAAAAACACAACACCAATTTTTCATAGATAATGTGACTGCAAATGAACTGAAGAGAATCTATAAACATGTTTTTAGAACTTATAATAAAGCTCAGCAAGGATGCTGGATACAAGTAAATGCCCAGAGATCACCTATTTTAATATTCAGCTACAAATGATTATAAAATATACTTTCCAATGAAGGTTTCATTTATTGTCATGACAAAAAATACATCTAACAAGAATGTGCAATAACATTTTGGAGATAACTAGAAAATTTTATTGAAAACCATTGAAGAATGTTAAATGAATTGAAATAGATCTTGTGTTTGTGGACGAGGACCCAGTATAATAAAGATATGTAATTCTTATCCAAATAACCTATAAATTTACTATAATTCTCATGAAAATTATGGACTTTTTCTTCTGACAGTGATGGACTAGATAATTTAAATCTATCCTCCCATTTAACCTAAAAAGTGAAAAAAAAAAAAGTGAACAAAATATTTTCTGAAAATTTAGAAGCATCCAATTGGATACTTGGCTATATTGGTTTAAATCCTAATCCAGTATAGAGTAATTATGAGGCTAAGATCAAGGAGAGCCCAGGAATGCAGAGTTGTGAGCCCAGTGCTGATGGCCATTTTTGCTCTGGGAGTCTTTGTCAATCTGTGACTGAGAGACTGAGCTGCTATTTTAGAAGGTCTGTGAGGCCAGGGGGACAAACGTCATAATCCAGAACCTACCAAAGGTGGGGACTCTCATACTGCACCCTCCAACCCCATATATGTTTGCCTGGGACCATAAAGTAAAAAAAACCCAGAAGTGAACTTGTGTTCAATGTCAAGCCCTGTGATGACCCCAGGTAAGATATTACAAGCCTTGCCATGTGTATTAAGGTAACCCTGGTCTGCTATTGCCTCTAGGCACTTGCAAAAAACAGAAACCCTCTTTGAGGGAAGATAACATTTTCAACTGGTTTATTTCTCCAGTTTAAAAAAAAAAAAGCATCTAGCACGCAATCAAAGATAACCAGACATGCAAGCAGGCAGGATACAATGAGTGAAAATGAATAGAAAAAAAAAAAAAAGACAATGGCTACAGACCAATAGCAACTCCAGTTACTTGATTATGAAAGGATCAAGAAAAGACGCACAGGTCCTCTAAGACACTTGCTACATGCTGTTATTTGTCCTGGGTTTCATGAGTGTTCAATCCATGAATCCATGAATCCATGTTCAATCTATATTTTATGTAGTCTATTGCATATGGTTATGTGGTATATTTGACATTTAAGAAAGGCTTAACAAAATTGAAACTAATCCAACTGGAGGACTGATCAATGAATTGTGGTATGTGCATCCAATAGAATATTAAGTTGTTGTGTTGAAAGAACTAGAGCTACATGTATCAGTAGGGATTAATTTCAAAGATACAATGTGAATGATTATAATTTGCAGAATGACATACACAATGTACCATAACAGAAAGTGTAAAAACATGCAAAATGACATTTTACGTTAATTCAGGAATACATAATGTAGTCAAAGTGTGAAAACACACATGAAATAATAATCACCAGGTTTAGAACAGTGGCTACTTCAAGGAAAGGAGGAAGGAAGAAAGAAAAGAAAGCACTATATGGGTAGCTTCAACTGTTTCCGTAATGTTTTATTATTTTTTAAATTTTTATTTATTTTTTGAGACAGAGTCTCACTTTGTCACTCTTGGTAGAGTACTGTGGCATCATAGCTCACAGCAACCTCAAACTCTTGGGCTTAAGAGTTTCTCTTGCCTCAGCCTCCCAACTAGCTGGGACTACAGGAGCCTGCCACAACACCCAGCTATAACTGTAGAGACAGGTTCTCGTGCTAGCTCAGGAGTCTGCTCAAGCAGTCCTTTCTCCTTGACCTCCCAGAGTGCTACGATTACAGGGGTGAGCCACCATGCCCAGCCCATTTTATTTATTATTTTAAAAAATGAATTAAGTAAAACAAAATGATACTGTTTGACAAAGATAGATGGTAGGTACATAATAAATTTCATTCTCTCTGTTTTTCTGTATGCTTGAAATAGTCTATTTACAAAGTAAGTTCTTTGGAGAGAACATGGAACCCTTTAGACAATTGTACATGTTTCTCTCTAAATTATGTTATATTAAAAATTTCTTTTAGATTTGTTTAATTGCTGCTGTTCTTGGAATCTATTTATTTCCTGTGAATAAAAACCAAATCCTGTGGTTTCAGTATTTAAGAGATAGCCTATCTTTTTCTAATCCATTAAATTGTTTTCTCAGTGGTTTAGTAAACTCATTAAACACACAAAAATGCCTTTTATTCTTTTAATTTTTCTTAAGGACAGTTTACTATGCATTTTTAAGTGATTTTTTTTTTTTTAAATTTCTGACCTGTGAATCTTTTGAAAGCTCTTTTGACATAGATCTACTCCAGCTAAGTCTTTAAAATCACTCACCTTCTTCTATTTTGTTTTATTTAGGAGCGGGATAAATTCTACTTGTCTCGAAGCGTTGTTCTAGAACTTCTGCAGGCCCTAAAGCTCAAGTCTCCTTTACCAGATACAAATCTTCTTCTGCTTGTCCAGGTAGGCTTATGTCTTAGACTTTTCATGATACCCACGTATGTCTGGAAAAAGTAGGGAGGTATGAAGCATATGCATAAAACCAAACATCTTTGCCCAGAGGTAAGAAATAATATATCTTATTAGTGTCATGATCTAACTAGCACTTCTGTTGGCTAAAAAAAAAACAACACAAAAGGAGTATTTATTTATTCCTACTGTGGAAGTAGGTGGAACTAGTTCTGTGAGGGAAAGAAAGAAGAAGACTGAAACAAGGATCTCTGACCTCTAGAAATTTCTGATCGGTTGAGGGACAGCTCACTTACCAGAGCTGAGGCAGGACCACAGAAGCAGAAACGGGGAAGCAGGTTGAGGTATGACTGCAGAGTTGGATGAGTATGAGTAGGTTGCCGCATCTTTGTAAAGCAGGTAACGTGAGACTGGGCCAGGCCAGATATGGTCAAATGACAGGACCCACTGAGTCAATAAGAGTGGGGATACCTTGTGCATCAGCCTGCCTGGGAGCACTGAGGCCAAGACGCTTTTGAACACTTACAATGCAAGCTCTGGAGAATTAGTGATGATTCTGATTGGTTGTAGGGTTGCTTGTGAGGGTCTGAAACTCTCCATACCCTGTGTCCTTAACTCAGCATCTTAGGTGAACATGCAGATTTTGGAGCCCTAAGACAGGATATGAGTAGTGCTACGAGGGGTGGGGCACCAAACAAAGTCCTAGGGGAGAGTTGAGAGCAGGAGGGATCCCATCCTGCATAGTATAAAATCAGGAAAGACTTCATGAAGGAAGTGGTGATTGAGCTGGGTCACAAAGGCCTGGTGCGTGTAGGCAAATGTATTGCCTAGGATTGAGATTCAGCCCAGAAGTTGACTGGCTTCAAGCAATAGGGGAGCCTTAGACAGAATGGTGGAGTAAATTTAGGGATACATTTAGAAGGAAGAGTTTGAGGAAAAGCAGGCTGAGTGATGGAAGAAGGCTCATGGCTGTGCAGGATGCTGAGGAAGCAAATGGATCAGCCATGGCCCTTTCCAGCAGTTTACAATCTGGTAGGTGAAGCTGAAGTGGGTACAGGAATGGAGATGTGTACTCAATTTGGAAGTGGTGTAGAAAAGGGCCCACGTGGACTTTGAAGGGTGTACAGGAGTTCAGGAGTTTACTTAGTAGACAAGAAGGAAACAGCACTTGTTATTTACCATTTAATGTCCACTTCCCTCCATACCACTCATCAGGACCAGAATTGAGTTTCTCTCAAAGGCTTGAGATTTAATAAAAAGTTGGGGTGTGTTCAATGAAGAATTGTCTTAAGTAATCTTTGGAGAGGTTTCTAGGCCACATTGGAGCTCCCTGAGCATGTGCAATGAGTTGGTGATTGCTGGAACAGGGCAGCAATGGATGTTGGCATGATGTCGTCAGAATGAAATGGTGCCCTATTGCACCAGGATGCTAAACAGCCCAGGAGGAAGTCAGGAGCAAAATCACAACCAGAAAACATCTGTGTTCCCGTGGAGAAACAAACTTGGAATTTCTCCTAGTGGATAACCACACCTTAGCAGCTACACTGCTTTTGAGTACAAATAGACTTCAAAGATTAGTAGAATCTATGCTGGTTTGGAGGAGCGAGCAGGTGAACAGAGTTTAGTGAAAGAGACCAGGAGGGTCTTAAGGTTAGCAGGCTGTGGCAGTGTCTGAAGGTCACTTGCTTCCAATAGTGCTTCAGTTGGGGCTGTGCCATCTCAAAGCAATCTAGATTCCAGGGCCCTGAAGGTGCTTTCCTGTGGGCATTGGACAGTGTTCTCTTAATTGCCCTTAGAGTTGGGCGGAGCAGACCTGTGTGGCTGATCTTCTTGGGGTCTCTCACCCCATGCTGTTGTGACTACTGGGGGCTGGTTTTCCATGAAGCACATTAGTCAACCATAATGAGCACTTGTCACAGATCTGCAGAGGAACACTGACAGTTTAAATTATGCAGTGCTTACGGAAACTATGAAAACAGTGATTATTGCATCCCAGTTAGGTGAATAAATAATACAAACAAATTAGCTTTAGGAAGAAGGAAGGCAAAACCATACTTCTAAATGTATGTTATGGATTTTCACCTGCCATTTCAAATGTGTAACATTTTCATCTTTCTACAACAAATATGCATTTGTCATTGAATCATTAAGTTGATAACAGTCGAGTTGTGAAATTGCGCAGGTTGAAGTATTTTCGAGCCATTTGGGGCTCATGCCCAAGAGAAACAACCTTATGGATAACATCTCAACCTTCTCCAACAAAAGTGTTAAACTCACGCCATTTGAAGTAACGCATCCTTATTCTATAAACTCTTAGGCTTATAGTAAACCATTTTCTTTACTAAAAAGAGAAATAAAAGTGAGGCATATCTTTAAAAACAGAGTAGTTCCCTTTTCCTCCCTGAATCATGGTTAACTTGTGGAGAAAAATCCTCCATGGGACCACACATAGGATGGGGGAGAAGCTTTTCTGTTTCTCCTCAAGAATAGTGCGTCTTTCTGTAGGGTTTCTTTCTCTGTCTTTTCTCCTATTTTTGACTGCCTGGGTCCTCCAGGTGTTCTCTGGAGCATAGCGGAAGTGCTACTTGGCTTTCTGGTAAGTAGCTTCTTTTAGGCCAGAGGATCTAGACAGGAGTCAGAAGGACACTTTCCCCTTTAAAGATTGGCAGTGTCAGTTCCTGTACAACCAGACTCACAGTTATATGTCTGGGGCAGACAGTGACTTTCTTCATGGCCATCATCTGAAGGTGGCGGGGTGGATCTGTTTAACTCAGTGGTTCTCAACCTTCCTAATTGCCGTGTTGTTACAAATGGAACAAAGGGGTAGGAACCCACAGGTTGAGAACTGCTGGACTTTAACTGAAAATGTAACTTGGAAACAATAATAAAACAGTAATTGGGAAGAAAGCCTCCCCAGATAATCCATCTTTCATGATTCTAGACCCATTAGTGAAAAGAGAGCCATTTGCTCCAATGTTGTTTTTCCCATTCATTCTTTCACCCCATAAGGGCCACTGGTATTTCATCAAGTACTTACCTAATAAATAACTCAGTAGATAGATAAGCTTACTAAGGTGGAATCATTTACATTTTTTTCATCTTCTCATTGATAGACCTAACTTTGATGTTTACCAAATACTCTGGCAGTAAGAAAGGCCCATGGAAGGACAATGGGACACTTGCCTAAGGAATGTGGGGTTACCCACGTGGTCAAGGCAGTTACAGGAACCAATCTGTTTTTTAATTCCCAGACGTTCTCCCTGAATGTCTGGCATCGTGGGGTATTTCCCAGCCTGCTATATTGTGGCTGTCTAGCTGTAACTGCTATGATTTGTTTTTACTTACATATGAAGTCAGGTAGCCTTAAAGGTTCAAGTGACTTTTTTTTTCCCAAGGAAAAAGAGGCACGGAGCCAGGAAATAATTTTCCAGATAGGAAAAAATGTATGTTCTTTAGAATCTAAATTCTTGATTACCAGGACATGGTTTTCCTGCTCTTTAGACTGATATACTATCACGTTATATTAATTCAGATCTACTGACATTTTCGCTTTTGCTTTCGACATTTTCTCTTCTGCTGTCTTGCTATAGATATTTTATGTGTCATACATTATTATAATTGCTCTCTTAAAGGAGAATTTTCATAAAGGAGTGATACCTCATTAAAAGTTACCATCAAAACTATTTAAGTTCAAATCAAAAAGAATTTCCTTAGCTCCTATTATGTGTCAAGAGTAGATAGTCTGCTAATTTGCATGCAGCACTCCCACTCTATGGGACAGACCCACATATTCAAGTTATAAGAAATCATGTTGGTGAAAGGTTGTCTTTTAAAGATAGGTTAGTTGTGGGCTGGAGGACAAAGAAGTGGTAGAGATATGGCTGTTGTTTTTAATTCACAGAGTTACTGTTAAGTGAGGTTATTAGTATTAGTTGAGTTAGTAATGATCTGATCAGGGTGGGATGAGAGGTGGAGATCCTATTTGGGGTAACATTTTGATAATGAATTTAGTAATGACGCTTAATGGATATCTTGTTTCTTTTGTATTCTTTTGTATGCATGGGGAAGTTCATATTGCAAGGGGGAGGTCACATTCTGTGGCATGTTTCCCTCTGAAAGTATAGAGCTCTTCTTTTGCAATCCTCATTTCCCTCTCTGATTTTTTCTTTATACTTTGAGCAGCCCTATAAAATTATGATGGATTTTTTTCCAGTTCATGGTTGGCAGCCATAAAAAACAAAGACAGAAATGCTTATTAACTTTTAGGGTGATTCCTGATTAATTCTGATTTGTAAGAGTTATCACAACTCAGGCATTTGAATTTGACCTCAGATCTTGACAAGAGGAGTCTGCTGATCATGCTGACGGTGTGCTTACATTTGGCTACTCAGTTCCACTTTGCTGAGTGTGGTAGGTGGGAAAGGCATCTGCTGAAGGGAGGTGGCAGACATTTGAAGTCTCCCTTCTTCACAAATCTTACCTTGCCCCCAAGTGCCCCTGCAGTCCATGCCAATGCCCTTGAACATGTCCAGCACTGTAAACCATCCTTAAAGAAGCAGCAATCTGTGCTGCCCTTGGCTCACATAGTAGATGTAACTCTTATCTTCCTGTTGTCTCTTTTAGCTGTTCAGGCTCATTTCTGTTGTAAAGAAATTAATTAAGGCTCAGCGCCTGTAGTTTAGTGGCTAGGGCGCCAGCAGCGTACACCGGGAGCTGACGAATTCGAATCCAGCCTGGGCCTGCCAAACAACAATGACAACTACAACCAAAAAACAGCCAGATGTTGTGACAGGCACCTGTAGTCCCAGCTACTTGGGAGGCTGAGGCAAGAGAATTGCTTAAGCCTAAGAGTTGGAGGTTGCTGTGAGCTGTGACATCACAGCACTCTACCCAGGGTGACAGCTTGAGACTCTGTCTAAAGAAAAAAAAAAAAAAAAAAAAAAGAAATGAAGAAAAAGAAGAAAGAAATTAATTAAAATTAATATTTGTGTCTTAACACATTTTGGAACTTAGTTATAATTCTTTTTATCTTAGATTGCAGCTTTAGGTTCAGAAAAAAAAATTTTTTTTTTTTGAGATAGAATATTGCTCTGTCACCCAGCTTAGAGAACAGTGGCATCATCAGAGCTCACTGCAACCTCAAACTCCTGGGCTCAAGTGAACCTCCTGCCTCAGCCTCCCAAGTAGCTGGGACAAAAGGTCATGTAACCACACTCAGATATATATATATTTTTTTTTCCTGTTTTCAGTAGAGACAGGGGTCTTGCTTTTGCTTAGGCTGGTCTCAAACTCCTGACCTCTAGTGATCCTCCTACCTCGGCCTCCCAGAGTACCAGGATTACAGGTGTGAGCCACCACACCTGGCTTAGAAATGAATTTTAAAGGAAAACATGCAAATCTCTACCAGGAGGTTGGTTCCTTCTTTTCCTTCTTTTCACCATGCACTTCTGTCAAATATTTCAGATTTTATTTTTTTTTATGTACATATTTTGGTCAAAGTTAAAAGCTTTATTTTTTTAAAAAAAAACCATTACATTTACTTTTCCTTATATTAGAAATATATCTAAGGTAGGTGAGTGAATGTAAGCATACCTAAATTAAATAATGGAAAATTTTTAGGTGTTCCGGGATGTTACCAGCTGCTATTTTCTTTACCAGATTCAGAGTTAATGGCCAAATAGATTCTTCAGCTTTCTGTGATTGCATTTGAGGCAAATGGAAGTAACAGAATATTAACATGGAGATCTAGGTCCACTCCTATCAAGTGCCTCTCAGGGAAAACTCTACTTGTGGCCTCTCACCACACACCACCCGCACCTGCAGGCCAACTCTTGTCCCTGCGCTAGAAGTCTTGGGCTCCTTGGTCTCAGATGCCTTTTGGCTTAGAGCTTCACTTTGTTAGCCAGAACCTGCTGCCTATTAATAATGCTTAGATTTAGACCCCCCAATTAGCTTGGCTTCTATTCCTTCCTTCCACAGCTCCCCATCAGGCCTCCTTGAGATTTTTTCTCTACAACCCCAATTCCTACTACTTCTCCCTGGTATGATACGGACTAAGCCTGACTAGCTGAACTCGTGGTTTCCATCCATCCAGCTTCCCTCGGTCTTCTAGGATGCGTGGGATACATGAGGAGGTGGAGCTATCAGTGCTGACACTTCTTCAGAACCTCTGAATCCTGCATAGCACCATAGTTGAATATTGCATTAAGTTGGAAATATCCACCCAAATCAGTGACGAGGCAAATTACATTGTATTCTGGCAAACTCATCCTTTTTCATGATCTCAAATCATAAGTGATAAATCCATCCATTTCATAAATTCTGGCTGAGCCCCTCTGAGATGCCAGGCACTAAACTAGTGCTGAGAAGGAGGTGTCTTAGGTCTGTGCTCTTCAAGATCTCATAGCAGGTTGAGAAATAGACTTGTAGGTCCCTGCAGTCTACTGTGATGACTGCTACAATGGAAATGTGAGAAGTCCTGTGGGCGTGCAGAGCTGGAGTGGGGGTCATTATCAGCCCAGAGCACATGTGTGGATGAAGTGGGCATGAGGAGGATGAAATGCTGAGGGTCCTTGGAGAGGAATAAATAGGCAGAATATCCACTCTGCGGTTGCTTTTCTGCTTTCCTTTTAAATTTATGGCATAATGATAGAAATCACGATAATCCATGAATGTGTGGTTACAGTAACTATTGAAAAGTGCTAAAGAATAAAAATAGGACGACTTCAGGATAAATCTGGCAATGCCAACATCTTTTATTTCTTCCTTAATTGAATGGATCATTGCAGTGCCACTTAACTATCTGGGAAAAGTAAGAATCTGTACATTAGTATCAGTACTGTGATTCAGATAGGAATGAACTATCCTGATGAGTAAGGCTGATATATCCAGGGTAGATTGTCATGCAAGTAAACACTAATGAATTTTAAGCCAAGTTAATAAAATTATAAATTACTTGTTACTGTCTAAGTACTTTTAAAAATAATTATGTTTTCATTTTTTATTAGTTTATTTGTGCAGATGCTGGAACGAAACTAGCTGAGTCAACAATCCTGAGCAAGCAGATGATAGCCTCTGTACCTGGAGTAAGTTCTGACCAAATCATCTACATTTTTATATTTCATAGACTATAAAGAGCGAAGAATGGTAAGAAAGTAGGCTTTAGACTCACACAAGGGTTTGAAACCTGCCATTTGCTAGCTATGTGGTTTTATGGAAGTATTTTAACCTATCACTATGATTTCTGTCATCCATAGAAAAGGGTATAATAGGGTTTAATGTATAAGGAAAGGATAGGAGTGAGATAATACATGGAAAGCATGTTAGTGTGGTGCCAGATGTATAGTAAGTGCTGAGTAAATGTTATCTATTAAAAATAATATTGACAAGCATTACCTTTTGTTGGATATTTTAGTTATTTTCAATATTCTGCAAATATAATATGCAATGAACATTTTTGTGCTTAAACTTCTGCCTATATATCTTAGACTATTTTTTATAATAGATTTCTTGGAGTAGAATTGCTAGACTATGTTTTTTATAAGGGTTCTTGATAGAGTAATGTAAGATGCTGTGAGATAAAATCCCAGTTCTCAGTGATGTAACACAAAAGTTAATTATTTGCTCATGTGCAGTTTAAATGGGTATTCTGATTGGTAGGGGAAGTGGAACTTTCACATGGATGCTTCATCATGTGCAGTCCTCTGCAATCAGCTGGTAGTTGGAGAAAGAGAAGAGAATATGACACACAAGGTTTTCATGAGCCAAGTCTAGAAGTCCATAATTCATCTTCTCATATTCCATTGGCTAGAGCCCAGTCACATGACCACATCTAACTGCAAGGGATGATGGGAAATGTGGCTTAGTTCTAGACTAAGGCAAAAGACAAATGAGCAGGGCGGTTAGGTAGGTGGTCTCTGCTGCACACTCACTGTGTCCTTGTTATTTAATTTTTGAAAACTCAGTATTTGCTACTTAAGTGTATTTTTTAGCTAAAAAATAACATCCCTAATACAGAAAAGGGTTAGTGAAATTAGTAAGTAAAAGATGAACATGCCAACAACAAAAAAGCAACATTTATAGGGATCAAATTAAACTTTTTATTCTTTAAGCAAACAATGAATTGTAAATTAATATGAAATATAAAAATTAAAATTGGCTATCAAATCAGATTTTTATTTAAAAAAATCATTGTATTGAAGTGTGAATGGCATATAGAAAGCTGTATATCTTTAATGTATGTGACTTGATGAATTTAGAGATGAGTATATACCCATAAAATTGTCACCATAATTTATGCCATGAGTATATGTACCATCTCCACAGGCTTTCTCACATCCTCTTTATTTATTAGTCATTGTAGTTGATGATTAGAACATTTTACATAGAATCTACCCTCTTAGCAATTTTTCAAGTATGTCATATAGTATTGCTAACGTATTGCTAACTTCAGGTACTCTGCTGTACAGTTCTCTAGGACTTACTCATTTTTTGCATAATTGAAACTTTTGTACCCTTTAACCAATGCCTCTTATTTCTCCCTCCCCCAGCGGATTTTTTTGATGATTAAACTTATTGATGGTAAAGTGAACAAGCATTCTTATAAGCTACTAATGGGCTGGGCATGGTGGCTTATACTTATAACCCCAGAACTATGGAAGGCAGGGGCAGGAGGATTGCTTAAGCCCAGGAGTTTGAGACCACCCTGGGCAATAAGAGCAAGACAAAAAAATTAGCTGGACATGGTGGCATGTACCTCTAGTGTTAGCTACTTGAGAGGCTGAGCAGGAGGATCACTTGAGCCAGGAGTTGGAGATTGCGGTGAGCTCTGATGACGTCACTGTACTCTACCTGGATAACAGACTGAGACACTGTCTTAAAAAAAAAACAAACAAAAAAAAAAACTATGAGTGGTAGTAAAGCCAGCTAGTAGCAAGTGCAGCCAACTGCATTTGCTAGAGTGCAGTTTCACAATCTTTTTTTAGGCATATATTCAAGAAAATAAATATGCATATATGTATATACATGTATATTTATTAAAGCATCATTTAAAATAGCATAAGTATGGATACAGATGTCCACCAACATCAGGTTGCATCCATAAGGTAGACTATTATGTGGCTACCAAATCTTTATTTATTTATTTATTTATTTTTTTTTTTTGAGACAGAGTCTTACTTTGTCATCCTTGGTAGAGTGCCCTGGCATCACAGTTCACAGCAGCCTCAAACTCTGGGACTCAAGTGATTCTTTTGCCTCAGCTTCCCGAGTAGCTAGGGATAACACCTGGCTATTTTTAGAGACCAGGTCTCGCTGTGGCTCAGGCTGGTCTCGAACCTGTGAGCTCAGGCAATCCACCTCAGCCTCCCAAATGCTAGGATTACGGGCGTGAGCCACGGTGCCTGGCATCCCAAATCAAGGTTTCAGAGATTATTTAATATATTGAAAAATGCCTATAATGGGTTTAATTAAAAAGCAGATTAGAAAAAAGTTATCTCAATCTTGTAAAAATTATATGTTTATGTGTATGTTGCATGCATTAAAAAAAAAAAAATTGAAAGAAAATATTAACAGTGATTTTCCCAGACGTGGAAGATAGGAATGAGGATTATGGTAATTTTAATTTTTCTTTTTAGTAATTTGTATTTTCTACATTGAACATGTGTTACTTTTATGACTGCAGAATTGTAGCTTTAAGATCAGACATGGGGCTGGGCATGGTGGCTCACACTTATAATTCTAGCATTCCAGGAGTCCAAGGCAGTGGATTGCTTCAGCTCAGGAGTTCTAGACCTGCCTGAGCAAGAGTGAGACCCCGTCTCTACTAAAAATAGAAAAACTAGCTGGGCATTGTGGCAGGTGCCTATAGCGCAGCGATTGTCAACCTGTGGGTGGCAATCCACAGGAACTGTATTAAAGGGCCGCGGCATTAGGAAGGCTGTGAACCGCTGCTGTAGAGGAAGGCTGAGGCAAGAGGATAGCTTGACCCCAGAGGTGTAAGGTTGCAGTGAACTATGACCGCCAGTACACTCTACCTGGGGCAACAGAGAGAGACTCTGTTACAAAAAAAAATTAGATATAATTTTTCTGAGGAGAGTTGGACAGGATTTGCTTCACTTTGTTTGAAGTTAGAGTATGGTTTCAGCTCCTTCATCATTTGCTTTCCTATTGAAATAAATATATGCCGTCTGAAACAAATAGGGTTTGACTCCTTTAAAAAAACCACGCATCTGAGGTTACACTTATGCTTTGCCAAAGAAAATGAAAAACAGAAAGAAAGGAGGAGGATTGGAATTTGGAAATTATATATTTTGTTTCGTAAGTATAGATGGCTCACTAAGCTCTGATCAGGCAGGGGATTTTAAGGCCCTTATTGGATGTATTTTCTGTCTCTAGGACAGAAGTAACTAGGTAATAGTAAATTCTTTGCTCTGATTTTTTGAGATTCCAACTTAAAAGACAAATATTGAATAATGCTCGTAGTAATTATTTTTGGTGACATTTACCTAGTTGAAATGATATAAAATATTGCTCATGAAAGCTGCAGATCCCTTTCAAGAAATTTACGAATGGAGTCTCTGCTCCTATTTGCATGACATGTGAAAGGTCAGAGAAAATGGAATAAATCGGGAGGGGGGTCCTTTCTTGCACTGAAGGATTAATATTTCAAAAGCAGGAACACAATAACCTTTTATGATTCCTTCACTTGATTTAAATGAAAAGAAGGAAACCTTAGAACATATGAAATGCTTGGAAAACACTCTGACAGAATGCCAATGACCTTATTTTACTGTTTGTTATCCTGTCAGAAGAACTGACAAGCGTAACATTCTAGAAGAGAGAGAAGGTGATATAGTTCAGTGCTGGGCAGATTTACATGAATATGGGAAAATGAGAGCCACTGGGTGAGCTAGTTAAGTATGTAATGTTCCAGATTTTCCTAAAGAAAGCTAAGAATGGCCTTTTGCATAGTATTCATATGACTTCAAAGACTGCCTGCTTTTGATGCACATTATGTCCAGACCTGATGTGGGGGTTCTCTTATACAGCTTTGATGTACCAGCCTGTTCATTTTCCTTTGCTTTGCTTATAATTCTAAATTTGCTGCATTGCCCCGAGAGAGCAGGTTCAGACCACTTAATAACCTAAAACACAAGCTTGCTTTCTTTTCCTTCAAAACTCCCCAGACACACTTGTAATATGTAGGCAAGACGGCCATTTCATTTCTTTCTTTTATTTACCCCTAGCAAGAACTTGACAGTGATACATTGATGTATTTAATAGTGTACCTGCTATGTAGAAGAAGTTAATTTGCATGTGACTTGACTTGAATAAGAACTTTTTACTCTTTCAACGAACACAATCTTTGTTTATATACTTCTTTGATAGAAAAAGATTCAAGATCCCAGTGGTAGAATTTGGTGGCATATATCTTACGTGTATCGAAGACCTGCCTAGAGTGATAAATGTGCTCCTGTAGTTTGGGGGCAATTCCTATCATAGGGACTCATACTAATGGCATTATATAGGCTGAATCTTTGACTACAAACCAGTTTAAAAACAAGCAAACAACAATCAGTTCAATTACCCAGTGGGTAAAAGCATTTCACCCTGTTTCTCTCAGTTTTTGTCCACGCTGTGGGCAGACAACCACAGTGCTGAGAGTAATGGAGTGAGTCAGAAAAATTCAGAGAATGAAACAACTCATTAGTAAGCAGCATGAAACCAGAGGGAGACAATCATTGCAGGCAGAGTAAAGATGAAGCTGTGACCCAGCTGTGTCCTTTTGTTTCAGTGTGGGACTGCGGCAATGGAGTGTGTCCGGCAATACATCAGCGAAGTGCTAGATTTCATGGCCGACATGCACACGCTGACCAAACTGAAGGTAGGTTGGCTTCCGTCTGCTCTTCTGTGCGTTCTCAAACCACTGACGTTTTAGAGAAGGAAGCAGACCATGGCGGGAATGTATTGCTACCTGGGGAGGCAGTTGGGGTACTACTGAATGAGCCTGTATCTTGGGGATCTAAAGAACCAGGAGCTGCCTTTGCAAAGAGGGAAAGAAAAAAGGAAAGGACACTCCCGTGCCATTTATTCAGTTCTCAAAATGCCCTTAGTAAGAATCCACATTTTACAAATGTAGAAACTAAGGGCTTGGGATAGGGTAGTGCTTTGCTCAAGATCACACTGCTACTAAGTGATAAAGTCAAGGTTGAGCCTAAGACTGTCGTGACTCCAGGTCATTCTCTTTTCATCATACCACACATGTAGCAGAATTTAATTCTATGCTTTGAGCCTCAGTTTCCCCATTTGAAGAAGAAGTTTTATCCTACTCACCTTGCCCGTTACAAGGTTTGATAGAAAATAATGTAGGTGAAGAGACTTTCACAAACTGTAACACATTATGTAGACGTAACCATTTATTATTTTTATCTGTATTGACGCTGTCTTCTTTAAGAAAATAATTAAAAGGGGATAGAAAAAAATTGAATTTGCTTATGGACAAAATTCCAGTGAAGTCGTTGAGTTTATTGATTGTTTTGCAGGATGGAAAGAATTGCTGATGCAGGTTCATTCCCTTGGCATTATTCAACGAGGGAGCTAAAACATTAATAGTTTGAGAAATTTGAGCAAGGCCCTGGACAGAGGGTAGAAGAGAATCCAAATGTGGTCCAAGAGACAGCCAGATTGCAGTCTAGCACTAAATGATTCCTTCTTGATAAACAGAAACCTGGTGATCCCAGAAGTTCACCAGCTAAGAATATGGTGGTTTCATCACTGAAATGTTTCTGGACTGTGCTCAGATGATCAAAGTGTTTTTAGGTGGAAAGTAGAATCAAAATTTATACTTACTATTCTTATAATATCTAAACCCAGTCATTTCTAAATAAGCTCCCCTTTTAATTTGCTTATATGCTGGTTACTAATTACTGAATCTGGTTGCCAACAAACACTTAAATGACTTTAATGTATGAGAAGAGGAAACAATTGTTACCTAAACATTTTTGGCTTGTTTTGCAGAGACTGTCAAAAATTAGAAGAATCCATGATGATCAAAAGATTGGGAACTACAGACATAATCTAATCCTCTGATTTTACATATCAGGAAGCGGCAGGTGGCTTAGCCAAGGCCATGTGACTAACTAGGACAGAACTCAGTCTAAAACCTGGGTCTGATTTCCTAGTTCTGCGCTCTTCTCACTAATCCGCCCTGAGCAATGAAATCTTTCTAAAACTGCTTCCAAAAATATTTCCCTTCCAATAATGTCCCTGGTACTATTGCAGGCACTGGGGAGGCTGTGATGAGCATACACCGACATAGTAGCTGCCCTCGTTTACTTTGAAGTGTGCTAGGGGAGGCCAAGTTTAATGAACATTTCAAACAAACTAGAGAAAAAGTATATCTCACGATTGCTCTAAAGAAGAGGTAGACAGCAGTATGAACCTAGCCAGGGAGGTCAGGGAAAGCTTTCTGTAGGAAGTGACATTTAAGCTAAAATCTGAATGATTAGACAGAGAGGCAGGAACAGTTATTTCAGACAGAGGAACAGTGGTGTAAGGGACCACAGAGAGCCAGTGAGGCTGGTGCCGTGGGATGAAGGGGTAAGATGCAGAGGTTGGCAGCAGCTACATAATTCTTGGCTTTGTAGGCCATGCCAGGGACCACCCCCCCAACCTAAGAACAATGGGAAGCCACTGAAGAAGTTTAAGCAGATTGTGTGCTTGGAATAGTGGCAGGAGGGATGGAAAAACCTGATTATTTTCTCCTGTAGCCTGGAAGGTTTCCTGGTGTCTTCCAAAGTTTCAAAGTGCCATTTGGTTTTGCAGAGCCACATGAAGACATGTTCTCAGCCTCTGCATGAAGATACATTTGGTGGGCACCTCAAAGTCGGGCTGGCTCAGATCGCAGCCATGGAAATCTCCCGAGGCAACCACAGAGATAACAAAGCTGTGATCCGATATCTGCCCTGGCTCTATCATCCCCCTTCTGCAATGCAGCAAGGGTAAGACCCTTCTTATTCCAGGAATGAGGTTAAATGAGGCAGAAGATGTCCTTGAACTTCCTGGGGCTCAGCTAGACCTAATGAGTGCATTGATGATGTATGGGAGTGGAATAGGTTCTGTTTTAGGAAGATGGAAGTCACGGCCCATCTTGATTTCTAAGATTCTTGACATGCTACAGGTAAAACAAACTTGCCCTCCTGTGAAGCCGTCAGTCATCCTAGTGGATGATAAAATCTTGGAGCTTAGAACTGCCAGTTTAGCTGTTCAAATACATTGGTAGGTATATACTGAGCACTTATACCACCCTGTCTTCAAGCAGCTTAGTTTGTAGCTGGAACACAAGCTGTAGCAGAGGTGAAATAGAAAAAGAGAGAAGCACACGTGGGCTTGTTCACTCGGGAACTCAGGGCAGGCCTGAGCCCCACCCTGTGGCACAGTTGGCCTTCTTGGGCAGGGAAAAGGTGGGGGACGGGAGAAAATGACTGGGGAGCAGGAAATCTGGCAGCTCTGCTGTGTCTCCTCCTCCCTCCCTTTACCTCTAGTGGGATGTCAGAGAATTTCTAATGACAGGTGAGGAAAGAGTTTAGAACAACAAGCAAGTCAGAGAGGCAGCCAGGTCAGGGGAAGAATGCTATTTAATCCTGGGTCACCAAAGGCTGCTCTTTGCTCAAAAAGCTAAGATCCAGGATTAGAGTAGAAAGCAAGAAAAACAGATACATCATTTGGTTGACACTCTATTGCCTTGGTGTTTTATTTTATGTGATTGTCTGTAAAACCACACTGTTAATCCCTTCCCTCAATAAGCATTTGTTGTGTATCCCACGAAATGGAAAGCATAAAAATCACCCTTATCACTTCCTTCTTCTCTAATAGACCTAAAGAATTCATCGAGTGTGTCTCCCACATCCGTCTGTTGTCATGGCTGCTTCTGGGTTCCCTCACTCACAATGCAGTGTGTCCAAATGCCTCTTCTCCCTGCCTTCCCATACCTCTGGACGCAGGTTCCCATATTGCAGACCATCTTATTGTTATCCTGATTGGATTTCCAGAGCAATCAAAGGTAAGTGATTTCTGCAAGATTAAGACCATATGCATCAAAATTGCTAATGGAAACCCTTATCGGCCAATTTTGTTTCTTCAGAGAAGAAAATGCATCTTATCACTTGCCCTCCTGTGGATGTTAGGGAAGCAAGTTTGTGCTAATGCCACATTTAAAGTTGTTTAAATTCCCAGACTATCTTTTTCTCCCCCTAAATTGTTTTTCGGCTTACTTTTATGAAGATAAATTATGGAGGCCAGAAGAGTTGGCTTCCTAGGCATTTCTATCTCAAAATAATGAAGAGAAATAAAAGGCTAGTAATACAATCAAAATTTCATGGTCAGTTTTTAGGACCAAAGACAAAATGGAGGAAAATTTATTCTGTATCTTGTTTCTCCTGGGCTATCTTTTTAACTCAAGTTTCTGGAGGATACATAAAGATACAAAATGAAAATAAGAAGGCCAGTTGGGAACTCACTAAAGTACACACTGGAATCATCTACCCAGTGGAACTTTGTAAATTGTAGACACAAGATGATGTGCTTAAGGGAATAAAGCAAACCCAAGGCAGGCATCAGTCATGAGCCTCTGTGACACGTTGATACTAATCAGCTCCAAGGAGCCAAGGGCCCTTCCCAGAGCTTAGGCAAATTCTGGGAGGTCACAGTGGGTTTGAGGACAGCTGAGATTTAGGCCAAGGATAGGTGATTATGTGGGCTATATGGTAAAATAGAGCCTCTGTCTGAATGACCTGAATGATGTTTGTGAAAGGAATTGGGCAGTTACTACTATTTCAACCCAGATCTGTGTTTGATTCCTAACTACAGTACTTGTAATTTTGTGAACTTGACAAAGTTATTTAAAGTGCTCTGAGCTTCAGGTTTTCATCTGTAAAACAGATGAGGGAACGATTTGAGGATTGCAGAGGTGACCTATGAAAAGTCTTCAGCATGTCCTGGCCTGTTGTTGGTGCTCATTCAATGTGTGCCTGCTACTAGGAATGCTGCCTCTGCTGCCATTGTTAAGGGCGAGGCAGTGGGTCCAGGATCCCTGACTCAACACTTGGAAGATGCTACAGTTATCTCCATTTTATGGTACAAAATTATTCTCCCTAATCTAGGATAGAGATGGGGATGTCGTTTTCATTAAAGGGTGAGAGGGTGGGCAGATTTATTCTACAAATTAAGGTGTCCTGTCTTCAAGGAGATGCTTTGTTCTCTGAGCACGCGCCCACTGACTCAGTGAGGAGCAGATTGTTTCAAGGTGATGAATCACAAGTTTGTAACTCTGAGATGGCTCCTTTGTGCTTTGGCTGTGCTCCCTGGAGGGCCACAGCCCACCAGGGTGCAGTGACACTGTCTTCTTCCCTTTCAGACCTCTGTGCTGCATATGTGCGCTCTCTTCCACGCATTCGTCTTTGCTCAGCTCTGGACAGTGTATTGCGAGCAAAGTGCTGTAGCTACCAATGTCCAAAATCAGAACGAATTCAGCTTCACGGCCATACTGACAGCATTAGAATTTTGGAGTAGGGTGACACCCAGCATCCTTCAGCTAATGGCCCACAACAAAGTGGTGAGTTTGTGGAGAAGATTCCCCTCTGGGACGGAATCTCAACATGTCTAGACCACTCCTAGTCCTCAGGCCACTTGTTCCTATAGATCTCAGTTGTAAGAGTCTGTCAGTGGATCAGAGATTTGTTAAGTTATAAACTGGGTATTCTATTTGCATAAGAATTTTGATTAACATCGAAGGAAATTAACAGTTCAAGATATCTATTGTATGTCATACTGGCTCCAGTTAATCACAATGTATTGTATACTTGAAAATTGCTGAAAGTAGATTTTAAGTGTTCTCACCACACAAAAATTATATGCAGTAACACATACATTAAATAGCTCAATTTGGCCATTCCATGTTGTATAAACATATCAAAACGTTATGCTGTACCTTATACATGTAATAAAAACCTCAAAAACAAAAACAAACCAAAAAACCCCCAAAAAGCAAAACAAGTTAATTTAGTAAAAACAATTTTTACTTTTTCTGCCTCTAAAGCCAGATGAATTTTATGTGAAAATGCTATTTCCGTGCTACAAAGTCAGAGCTTTAGGAATGAGATTCCTATTATCTTTGGATTCCAAAGCAATTTGGCAAAAACTTTAGACACTTGGCTCATCTAGTTAAGGTAGTTTAAAAGCAGTCCGACCACAGGGGTTCCTTCCACTCAGGGCTCAAAACCCGAAAAGTGCCTCACCTTTTTCATTGGCCTATTAGGACCCAGGCTCCCCCATCTTGAAATCCTGTCCCATTTTAATGCAGATGGCTCACCAAGAGAGGGGTAGATCCAAGCCTTATTGGAGGGTGTGTGTCAGCCTGAGCCCCCTTCATTGAGCAAGCTTGGATTATTCTTCACAGAGTCAAGATTAGGGGGAGTATGGAAGAAATTTACAAGGGAGGTCGGGGTCTTAGAGGGGGCTCTCAGCTGGGAGAGCTGCACCTAGTGTCTCCACTGTGGGGCCACCATCAGAGTTCTTGGAAAGCTCCTTCTGTAAGCAGCAAGAGAGCTGGGAGAACACTGTAATATGATTCCACTATGCCCAGAAACCAGCACTGCACTGTCCATGAAAGGCATTCAGGAAATGGTTTTCTAATTGATTGAATATTACTCTAAGAAATATTCTCTTTTAGTTCTAATTGGAAAAGGGATTACACAGGGTGGCCATAGAGTTTGTGTGCAATTTTACACGTACTTTATGGCCTCCCTGTGTATTTCCTTTGGGGAAACTCTTTTCTTTAGAGAAACAGATGTTATAAGGCAATTTAATATGGAGAGAGATGTTTTAGTTCAATTGAAAGGAAACTTACGTGAAAATTTTAAGGTTTGTAAATAGTTCTGACTGCTGTGGAAATAATTGCTTTTATAGGGTCACAGATCCTAGGACTAAAGGGGAATTCAGAGATCAAGGATTCTATTCTGTTAGTTTACAGACAATGATGGTACCGTAAACTTGATGCAAGAGATTAAAAATTTCCTTCTATCATCATTAGTTTTTTGTTACCAATAATACTTCTCAAAGTTACTCTTGATATTCAGATATTACAAATGAATTTAGTACAATTGATGTTACCAATGAATTTGTATTAATTTTATTCAGAAAATTTTGTTAAACCTGATAAGCCTGTGTGATAACAACCCCCCCTAGTGTGTTTAATATCCAGCCTTAGGAATTTCCAATGAGGGATATGATCTCTACTGGACTTTTAGGGTGCTATAGGGTGGCTACTTTGTTCCACAGAAAATAAAGCCTCAGAGGCAGATCTGCAATAATGTAAACAGCCACTCCCCCGAGGAAACTGTGGAGAAAGGATCAAGACAGGAAAGAACCTAAGCCCAAGTAGTTTGGTAGTTGAAAATGCAGGAACAGAAGCCATTTACCCTCTGGTGTGAGTCACAGCGCAGAGCAGATAAGTGAGGTCGAGGCCGGAGTTCCTTTGGCAGCCCAGACTCGAGGGAGGAAGGCGTGACAGTCATACAACCTCTACACTTTCTAAAATTCTTTTTCTGATTTGAAGTTTTAGAGATGAATGAACACCACTGCCTGTGGTCCCCTATGGATCACTATGCAGAAACACCTCATGGGCGCTGGATATCAGTCTTTCGTGATGACTGTTTTGCAGGATTTCCGTATCATTGAGAATGGAGTTGACGTTCATGTTTGTTGTTTCAGATGGTAGAAATGGTGTGTCTCCATGTGATTAGTTTAATGGAGGCATTGCAAGAATGCAATTCAACCATTTTTGTCAAGGTAGGAAAATCTTACGATTTTTATCAACCATTTCTTACTGCTCAAAATAAATGTGGATTTATTTTGAATGTACTTTGTAACGAGAAAAATAAACTAATTCAACTTTAACATTCAGAGTTGGGGATGGAGGATTCAGGCTCCCATGGCAACCTTTTACCAAACGGTTACTGTGTTAATTTTGCTCTTTCTCTCCCAGTGTGACCAACTCTACCTGGATTAAATATGCCAGACCATGATAGCATGTAGCTCAAGTAATTAAAATATTCCTAGGAACACTGTTGTGAAAATGACCCAATAGTAATACAGAGTATCTGTAAAGTCATAGTGTGCAAGGCAACCTAAGACAGGGGCTATGTTTTTCCGCCATACAAAAAACAAGAGGGAATTGTTGGGCCCTGCCATGTGCCTGAGGCCTAGTGCAACTTCCCGAGCCTGACTAGAAGCAGATCCATCGAGCTACTTCCGCGTAGCACCGACTCAGCAAGGCCCGGCCTGAAACTGCCTCTACCTAGATACAGCCAATGTGGTACCAGACCACTGGCCCGACCCTGTCACTCACCTCGTCCCCCGCCTTCTTGCCCGGCCCCTTCTCCACCATAACAAAAAAAAAACAAAGAAAAGGCGTCCCAGAAGCCTATGAAAATGGAAATTCTGGGGCCTCATCCCCTTAAAAATTCTGACTCAGAAAGTCTAGAAGGGA
>CAUYPK010062484.1:0-15897 GCA_963574355.1 Loris lydekkerianus | reverse complement strand
CCTTAAGTTACTTTTTAGTGAACAACCGTGGGGGTCTTTCCTAATGTCATTGTATGTACACAAATTAAACATATTAAGCTTGTGCAATATATTTACCATGTGTTTTTATTCAACCCATGTTTTGTTAATGATATTATAATTTTCTATCCCACAATCCCATTACTAGGTTAATTATAAGAAGATGAGTAATCATTTTATTATAAGGACATTTGCACTCCAATGTTTATAGCAGCTTGACTCACAATTGTAAAGATGGGGAAACAACCCAAGTGCTCATCGATCCATGAATGCATTAATAAACTGTTGCATATGTATGCCATGAAATACTATTCAGCCACAAAAAGGTGGAGACCTTATGTCTTTTGTATTTACCTGGATGGATTTTGAGAACGTTCTCCTAAATAAAGTATCTCAAGAATGGAAAAGCAAGTATCACATGTACTCAATATTAGTCTGAAACCAGAACAACTACAGGCCCATATGAGAGAAAAACATAATTAAATTCCAGAAGGGAGCACAGGGTAAGGGAAAAGGGGGAGTCATAAGCTCTCACTTATGCTTGCGTGGGGAAAAGTGGACATTTGGAAAGTCTCTCTATTTTACTGGTATTTTTTCCTGAAAATCTAAAATTGCTCTAAAAATCATTATCTAATTTAAAGGTTAATACATATATAACAAAAGTCTATTTTCTTCAGATGGCATCAGCATAATCATTTTCACCGTCACTTTCACCATCACTATCATTATCATGGATGTTTATGTTAAGTTCTGATCACATATTTGATAGAGCAACATGAATTGCCATTTTATAATAAAAACTACTATCATCAATTTTATATATTTTAACTCAATACAAGCCATAGCTGTTAAATATTGCATTAAATTATTTATTTTTATACTGATACTGAGGTGGATAAAATTCTTCACAATAGAAATCTAAGCACTTCAAAAGCTTATGTAATTTGCATGAGATCACACACAGTAAATGGTGGAGAGTGGGACTATTTGACTCCAAAATTTAATTCCTAAAGGTGCTTATAAACCCTGGATAACACATCTCCCAATTTATTTTCTAAGGTTTTAAAATATAATAAAACATCTTTAACAAAGAAATCAGTATATCCAGCTTTCATAAAAATAGATGAAAATGTTCAGCTATTTTTAATTTTATGTAATCACAATCAATTTTTTCAAATTGTGAATTATAAAATATGTACAATAAAGGTAAAAAGGCAGTACAATTAAAAAATTTCTCCACTTCCAAGGAAACCACAAAAGTAGGCATAGAAAATGCAAATTTATGTGCATAACAATTATCTTCATTTTAATATAAATCAATAGAATCAAACTATAAAGAGTGAACATATTAAAATCCTCCAAAGAAATTCAATTGTTCCTCTTCAGGGTCATAAATGAATTAAATAATCCTTTTAGCTTTAAATATATTATGCTTCCAATTAAATACCAAACTAATATATTTAATTACTTAAATGTCACAAAAATTACTTAAAACTATTACTTTACCTAAAAATGAATGATAAAATAACATACAAAAAAATTATCTGTATTACACAAAAATATGTGTCCTTTAAAATTTATACATTGGAACTTGTTTTTAATAAAGCTGTTTGCACAATATACCCAGATTTTAATTACTTTAAAAAGTTACTTTGGTAAATAAATTATAATGTCTCTTAATAAAACTATCTGTTATACAGTAGCCCTCCAAATCCATGGGTTGTGCAGCCTGGATTCAAGGAACCACAGTCTAAAATGATTGGGATGAAGGAGGGTTAAGGATGGTGCTTTTTTCTGAATGTGTACAGTACAGTTTTTAACATAGCATTTACATTGTAGAAGGTGTTATAAGTAACCTAGAGTTGATTTGAAGAAAACAGGAGAATGTGTAAAGATTAAATGCAAAGAAAAATCTTTTATTTTTTAAGGGATTTGAGAATCCATAGATTTTGGTATCCTCTGGGATTCCTGGAACCAAACCCCCAGAGATATTGGGAGACAACTTTATTTCTTTTGCAGGCTGCAAAGTTTTGCATCAGTAATTATTCTAAGAGAATCCTTTTACATCAAATTTGAAATAATATTTGTTATTAAAATCATAAAACTTTTAGACTGGGCGCGGTGGCTCACGCCTGTAATTCTAGCACTCTGGGAGGCCAAGGTGGGTGGATTGCCTGAGCTCACAGAGCAGCCTGAGCAAGAGTGAGACCCCATCTTTAAAAATAGCCAGGCGTTGTGGCAGATGCCTGTAGTCCCAGCTATTCAGAAGGCTGAAACAAGAGAATCGCTTGAGCCCAAGAGTTTGAAGTTGCTGTGACCTGTGACTCCTGAGCACTCTACCAGGGACAAGAAAGTGAGACTTTGTCTCAAAAAAAAAAGGGGGGGGGCAGCAACTATGGCTCAGTGGGTAGTGCACCTGCCCCATATACTGAGGGTGGTGGGTTTGAACCTGGCGCCTGCCAAACTGCAACAACAAAAACAACAACAACAAAAGAGCTGGGCATTGTCCTGGGCACCTGTAGTCCCAGCTACTTGGGAGGTTGAGGCAAAAGAATCACCTAAACCCAGGAATTGTGATGCCACAGCACTCTACCAAGGGTGATAAAGTGAGACTCTGTCTCTAAATTAAAAAAAAAAAAAAAAATCACTTTTATTAACACTCTAGCCACATCATTCTTCTACGTTATCCCACTGAATTCCCAAATATCTAACAATATTGATTAAATGAGGAAGGTGTTGATTAGAGATATCCAGTCGTTTACTGTTTCATTGTTGTTTCGCCCACTAATAGCACTTAGATCTGTTTTTGATGAAGGACACTTTCTCTTAGAAATACAGCTGACTTTTCATAAAATCAATGAATCAACAATAATTTATTGAATTTCTACCTTGAATTAGAACTCGCAGATTCCATGGCATACAGCATAACAGTTATTTTCTACCAAAAAAAGATATTCTCTAATTTAGTTAGGAGAACACAAGGGCATACTTGCAATGTTAAACAAGAGAGTGTGCCTCTAAGGTCCAAAAGTAAGTGCAAAATAGATGTTTCAGCATTGGAAATGTTGAGTTACATTGAATTGACACATGATTGAGTACCAGATATTTGACTGAATGAAGGATGTTGGCATAGAAATGCCTTTCTTTATGTGTTAGGATAACCTCAATGAAGAACTTTAATGTAGAATTTTGAAGTATCATTTTGTTTTTTAGTTATTTTAAAAGATGTTGATTGTGAATTTCCTTGCCAATCAAAAGATGCTAAAGAAAGAAAACTGGCATATTTAATACTTGCCACCTGCTCACAAATATAAAATACTACTCTGGATTTGTCCTACCTACAATACTCTGTAACATGTACTTTTGGTAAAAAATAAACTATCTACAATGTAACAACAAATATCTAAGCAAATAACATTAATAAAGTACAGAATATGGAGAATTTTATGAAAGGCATACAATGGAGGGGATTTAGTGCATAGACAAGTAGCATTTTGACTTAAGGGTTCAGAAAATGCCTTTGTGGTTACCAGGGCTAAACAATTAAAATTCATTGGCAAGAGGAAGTTGTATTTTCCAAAGAGGTGAAAACAGAAATACAAAGAGCAATGCTTCTTGTGAGATAACATATGACTTTATTTTGATCACTTTAAAATATTGGGAAACATGGGCTGATTGAACCAATGAGTCTTAGACTCTGAAATTTACATGAGTGTAAATTAAAATTCACTAATGATGATGAAAAATGTATTTCCAAAACAATCACAAAAGTTTCAAAATAACTCAGACTTACATATTTGGCACTTAAAAAAGATTATAGGAAAGCTGTTTTTGTAATTTATAATGAAAAGCCCACTAGTTCACACTTCATTTAATATCTGATTATAGTAACATTTGAGTGTTTGATACTCCATTGACAGTAGCAGATTTGTTTCAGAAAGCAACAAATTAACACCAAAGAAAATGTATACAAGTCCCTTGCCAATAATATCAATAAACTGACCAATTTAAAGATGACCTATTTTATTATGGAGTAATGATATTCATTTAGATTTTTGGCAACCAAGTTATAGCTCAAGGATTTATTAACCACTCTAAGTAACAGATATTTACATACTTCTTAAACCAACCCAGTTAGTCTTTAGACAGAAATATTTGCTTTTTTTTCTTTGAATATTTAGTTTTTGAAAACTTAAATCTTTTTACTCTTCTCAGTCTGAATAATTTAGCCTTTTCTTTTTGTGTTTGATAGCAGGAAAAAATGGCCTAATATTTTTAGTCTAGTATGCATTTTCTTAAGACATATTAATATCATTATATTTTTGGATTCAGTTCTATTAAATCGGCTCAACTAAATTTAAATTTATTAGCATCTTAAGCACATATCATTGCCAATACCAGCAATCAGAGAAATGATAATTTTATAGTTTAAAGTAAAACCAAGAATTCCAATCTCTACTTATATGTAAAAATGTCATATATATTTAGAATTCTAGTCTATCCTGATTTTATGGGAGGTAATTGGGGCTGAACAGGATACAAAATTTAAAATTATTTTAAGAGTACTATTATAAAAGAAAATCAAGCAGGACCACCAAGATGCAGTTTTTATATCTACTGCATAGAATATTTCATGTCTGCATTGGTTTTTATTTATATTTCTTATTAACAACTTTCTAGAAAGATAAACATTATTTTAACCTAGTTAACCATTCCAATAGTAAAAGGGTAGTGAAGATTCCTCCGTTGCTCCTTTTTTATTGTCAGGACCTGGATTTAAACATTTACCACTTCACGGCTATATTATTATAATGTATTTTAATTTTAATTTTTAACTTTTTTTTTTAATCTACCTTTCCATCTCTGGCCAGGCAGAGAACTTTGTCTCTACCACCTAGACGTGAAGTCTGTTGACTACGCTCTGTCAACTTTGGCCAAACAAGCATTCCTATTATCTGGCACTCAGAGAATCTCCTATGAACTTGACACGTGTTTGATCTTTATGATTACCACATTTAATAATAAAGTGCTGTTTATTTCAAAATTACCACAAGGATAGATTTTTAGTGATGAATATATTGATTAGTATGATTTTTGTTTCTAAATATATTCCTAGTTCAAAAAATCACATTGTATCTTTTATATATATATATATATATATATGTATATATACAGATAATTTTCATTTATTAATTAAAATGAAAAATGAAAATTTGGTATCAATCAAAAAATATATTTAAAACAATTATTTTTCACTTAGATTGATAAATTAAAAGTTTTAAAATACTAGTGAAAAAACCCCTGCAATTTTACTAAAAGGAAAATAATTTTATATGTAAAGCTGAAATTATATAGAATATTGCTTAACAACGTTTAAGAAAATAATCATTACACCATGTGCATTTATGAGTCTAAAAGCAGGTACTAATATTTAATGCAACAGTTCTCAAACTATGGGTCACAACCCCTTTGTAACAATGAAAATACATTCTGCATATCAGATATTTACATTACAATTCATAACAGTAGCAAAATTACAGTTATGAAGTAACAATGAAAATAATTTTATGGTGGAGAGTCACCACAACATGAGAAACTGTATTAAAGGGTTGCAGCATTAGGAGGCATTAGGAAGGTTAAAAACCACTGATTTAATGTGTGAAATGAAAACATATATGCTCCAAAATACAACTTGCTATTTTCATTTAACAGAATACATTTCATGTTGATTGGATTGCAAAAGAAGTGTGCATTCCTTATTACTTTTACAGTTACTATAGATATAAATACATGCCAAAGTGATGTTAGTAGACAATAAATATAAGATTTCAGATTCTACAATTTATGCTTATAATTATATTATACTAGATTCATGTTCAAAAGTAAAATGAAGAGCAACCTGGAAGAAATACACAGTGGGATGGAATAAATAGAAAGTTTGTATACACACACACACACACACACACACACACACATATATATATTTTTTAATAGTTTGCGATTCATTGATGGTACAAAGAATTAGGTTACACTGATTGTGGTTGTTAGGTAAAGTCCCTCACCATATACCTCCCCTCTCCCTGACCCCTCATTCCCTTACCCCACCCCTTGATTAGATCATCTGCTGCCTTCATATTAGAATAGAATACATTGGATTCTTGCTTCTCTATTCTTATGCTGCTTTACTAGGAAAAATGTGTTCCACCTCCATCCGATTAATGAAAAAGTTGTAAATTCTCCATCTTTTTAATGGTTGAATACTATTCTATGGTATACATATACCACAGTTTTTTAATCCATTCCTGGATTGGTGGGCATTTAGGCTGTTTCAATGTATTGGCGATTATGAATTGAGCTGCAATATACAGTCTAGTGCAAATTCCTTTATGAAAAAATGATTTTCTTTTTCTTCTGGGTAGATGCCTAGTAAAGAAGTTATAAGAACAAAAAGGATGCCAAATTTGAGTTCTTTGAGGATTATCCATACTTCTTTCCAAAACAGGTCGTATTAGTTTGCAGTCCCACCAGAAGTATAAAAGTGTTCCTTTTTTTCCCCTGCAACCACCCCAGCATCTGTAGCTTTGAGACTTAGTGATATGGGCTATTCTCACTGGGGTTAGGTGATATCTCAGGGTGGTTGTGATTTGCATTTCTCTGATGCTTAGAGATAATGAGCATTTTTTCATGTTTGTTAGCCATTCATCTGTCTTCCTCAGAGAAAGTTTTGTCATATTTCTTGCCCAGATGGGATTGTTTGCTCTTTATTTGTTGTTTATTAATTTGAGTTCTCCATAGATTCTAGTTATCAATCCTTTGTCAGATTCACACCATGCAAATATCTTTTCCCATTCTGAAGATTGTCTTTTTGCTTTAAACATTGTATCCTTAGCTCTGCAGAAGCTTTATAGTTTAATTAAGTCCCATTTGTTAATTTTTGTTGTCTATTCAACAAATGGTGCTGGAAGAACTGGATAACCACAGGTAAAAGACTGAAATTTGACCCACACTTTTGACCCCTTACAAAAATTGACTCAAGATGAGAGTCAATCATCTTGAGTCAATGATTTAAGAGACTTAAATCTAAGACATGAAATAATAAAAATCTTAGAAGAAAGTGAGGGCAAAACTTGATGATGTTGAAGTGAGGAAAGATTTTATGACAAAATCTCAGCAGACATCGTAATAACAACACACACACATTCTTGCAGGTACGTATTCATTCATCTATATGTGTGTATGTGTATATCTACATTTTTCTATATACATTGCTTTGTTGTAATATAATACTTTTACTATAAATATATAAATTATAATTGTATAAACATGGGGACATTATCACTTATAATATAAGGGACATTATCAATTATAAATACAATATGAATAATTATATCAAGCTTGTTAACGTATTTATCTCCTAAATATTTAACATTCTTTTGTGATGTGAACATCTGAAATTTCTCTCTTATCAATTTTGAAATATTCAAACTCTATTATTAACTATTATCTTCATACTTGGCAATAAAGGTTAAAGAAAAAAGCTCCTCATGTCTCACTGTGGAGTTGTACACATAGATCATCATCTCTCTGAGCCCCAATGCCACACGCTCTGTAATGACCATTCTATTCCCTACACCTATGTGTTCAATTTTTCAAATTCCACATGTGAGTTAGGACATACTTTATTTACCTTCCTGTGCCTGGATCCTGAATTATTTGTCTTAGCACAATGTTCTCCAATTCCATGTATGTTGTTGCAAATGACAGAATTTTGTCCTTTTCATGGCTGGTTAATGTTCTATTATTCTACTATTTTATTTATTTATTTATTTATTTATTTGTTTATTTATTGACACACTATGTCACCCTGGGTAGAGTGCCATGACATCACAGCTCACACCAACCTCCAACTCCTGGGCTTAAGCGATTCTCTTGCCTCAGCCTCCCAAGTAGCTTGGACTACAAGTGCCCACCACAATGTCTGGCTATTTTTTTGGTTGTAGTCATCATTGTTGTTTGGCAGGCCCGGGCTGGGTTCGAACCTGCCAGCTCTGGTGTATGTGGTTGGAGCCCGAGGCTCTGTGCTACAAGTGCCAAGCCTATTACTCTGTTATTTATAGTTACAATATTTTCTTTCCATTTATCTATCAATAGACACTTAAGTTAATTTCAGAACTTAGGTATTGTGAATAGTGTTGCACTATATATGGGAGTGCAGACATCTCTTTAATAAATAATTTACAATTTCCTGGGTTAATGGCATAAGTGGATATGTTAATGGTAATTCTATTTTTAGTTTTTTTTGAGAGGTCTTCATTCAGTTTTCTACAATAACTGTAGAATTTTACTTTTCACTTTCACCTACATACTCACTAATACTTGTTACCTGTCACTTTTTGAGACTAGCCATTTTTACAGGTATGAAATATCTCATTGTTATCTTAATTTGTATTTCTCCATTTTGCACATTTCTCAATGTTGCACATTTTCTCCTAAATCTGATGGCCATGTCTGTCTTCTTTTGAAAAATGTCTATTCAGGTCTCTGGCCCTTAACAATAACTACATGTTTTGTTTTGTTGCTACTGACTTGTTTCAGTATTTTGGACATAATCTCTCATGGGATACGTGGTGTATAAATATTTTCTCCCAATCTATAGGTTATCTTTCAACAATTTGAACATGATATCTCTATGTGATACTCTCTTTGAGCTGATGAACTTCTTGGTGTTTGCTAAGCTTGTTATTTGAGCCTAATCATATTTCCCATCAAATGTGAGAAGTTTTCAGCCATTATTCTTTTTAAATACTTTTTCTCCTCTTTTTCTCTTTTCTGTCTTTCTGGTACTGTCATTATGCATGCTTAAATTTACTTAATGGTGTTCCACATTTATTTAAGGGATTTTTTAAAGTTTTTGTTTTTCTCTTTGATCTTCAGTTTCTATCCTCTCCATTGATCTTTCACTAAGTGTGCTGATGTTTTCTTCCACCAATTCCTACCTTCAGTTGGGTATCTCTAGGGAATTTTTCATGCCAGTTATACTTAGTAAGTTCAGAAAATACATTTTTTAATAATTTCCATTTGTTAATATTTTCTAGTTGCTGTGTCTTTATAATGATATTATCTTTTGTATTTTTACTCATGGTTTTTAACAATGTTTTTGAACATATTTAAATGGCTACTTTGAATTGCTAAGCCCATATCTTGACATCTTCAAAATTGATTTCTACTCCCTACCTGTTTATTCCTATATACAAGTGCTCACTTTTATGTTTCCCTATAGTCATGTATCACATAATTTTCATTTTGTTTTTGATGAAAATTATATATTTTATTCAATATATTGTAACAACATTGTATTTTATCTCCTAGAGTTATTGTTGTTTTTTAATGTTCATTCATTTATTTAGATTTTCATATAACTCTACTCAACTAACTCTGTGTAGTGTTTTGTTTTGTTTTTTTTTCTCTATTGAAAAAGGAATATGATACCTCTTTTATTTTTCTAATGCTGATATAAAAAGTCACCACAAAAGTAGTGGCTTAGGACATTTTGTTGTGCGATAAAAGAATACATAAAACTAGGTAATTCACCATGAACAGAAATTTATCTGGATTATGGTTTTGGAGCCTGAGAGGTCCAAGGCTGAAGGTCTGCATTTTGTGAAGGCCTGCTTATAGTCATCTCAGGAAGAAAGTAGAAGAGCAAGAAAGCACACACACTAGGTCTGACAGTTAAGTTCCCCAAATCATCCTAGAAAAAGTGTTACATACTTCATCATCTTCAAAGTACTCCACTTGGACAGTTTATGTGCCAGTACCCTGCCTAGTCCACACTTCAAAGCACTTTTTCTAGGACGTATGTATTTTTCATATGGCAAAAGCTCTGATGGCCATTCCAGAAAAAGAATTCCAGAATTGTTCTGGGGTGTAGATTACACACTGGCATCAGTGTATGGATTCCCAAGGAAAATATTTTGATTGTGACCATACTTATTTTCAGCAATGTGGTCTGTTAGCACTTTTCTAGGATGAGTTAGCAAATTTAATTGTCCGAATCAGGCTGAGAGAGGGTGAGATTACCAAAACAAGAGGTAGCCAAACTCACTTTTATAACAAAGCCACTCTCCTGGGTACCAACCAACTTCCCTGATGAAACATTAATCCATCTATGACAACACAGCCCTCATGACCTAATCAGCATTGATTAGGTCCCACCTCCCAACACTGTTACATAAGGAATTAATATTCCAACACATGAATTTTGGTGGACATATTCAAACCATACTAATGGGTTAAAACAATGTAAGCTAATTTTGTTATAATCTGAAAGACAAAAGTGCAATATCAGTTGCTTTGGGTAAAATCAATTTATTGGTCAATCTGCATATCTTTTGAAGTCTCTAGGAGAGAGTGCATTTGACTTTTTTGCCCTGAGGAGAATTTTACTACCTACCTACATTGGCTCAGGGACCTGCTCTCTGCCCTCGTGCCAGCAGCATAACCTATATCATTCTCTTTCTCTTTGAGCCTGACACTTTTACCTCCCTCATAGGAGGACCCTCGTGCTTAATCTGGGGCCGCTCATAGTATCCAGAATAATCTCTTGCCTCACCAACCTAAACCTACTCACATCTCTAACGTCCCTTTTGTCATATAAAGTTAACAAGTCACAGTTTCTATGGTTTAAGATTTGGATATTTTGGTCATCATTCAGCCTATCAGAAACATTTAAAATTGACTTAAAAGCCAATCAAATTTTGTATTACAATATCTAAAACATCATTAAAATAAATGTATTATAAGTTTTCTGCATTTAATAAAGTAGCAAGTTGTAACAAAAATAATGTTATGTATTCAGTTTCATATATTAAAATATAAAATGTATTTTCCCAAATTTAGATAAATATCAGTATTCTGTATGAAACAAATTTATAAATACATATTTTATGACTAAGTTCAATTGAGTCTTTTGTTGCTGATGAAGCTTACCTTATTATCATCTCTCTCTCTTCTTTTTTACTCTGAAAGCAATAACTATACCAGAAAAAAAAAAAAAAAAAAATGACAAGCACATCTTAAGCACAGAGAGAAACCATAAACTTAAATGCTATACTATTACATATATATTTCAACAGACATGAAATTATAAACTCTGCAGATGAAACTCTGATAATACCAAACAAAGAGCATGTATCATAAAATATTGTGGGTTTTATATATTTTTCTGCTGGTACTAGCTAAATGCATTCTTTCATTTGGGTATTTTAATCAGACAGGCAACTCTAAGATTATGATAATTTATTTTTATAATGGGCTTGATAGATCATTGATAGAAAAAATAAATCTTAAATAGAAATGACAATTTAAGATGTACATGAAACATATATTTCTATTCATGAAACAACATTGACAATAGAGCAAACAATTTGTAGATATTTTCTAGAATGTAAGTATGAAGAATACAAATAATTCTTAATATGTTTTTTTCTAAAGTGCAAAACCCAAAATTATTTAACAAATCATAGAGAAGACAGAAGTGATTAGTGAATGGTGGTTTGATGAATGGTATTTATAGATGAACATTATAAGGTTAACAATTAAGTAGCTCTTTAATTCAAACTTTATCTCTTTGGTATTAATTACTATTCTTTCCTTAAAGGTTTTATATGTAATTAGAATCTACCATAAGAAAATATTCTATGAAGTAAATTTACATTAAAGAGTGTTAAATTTTTAGTTTGAAAAATGGCTAGCAATATTTATTTAAGCCCAAAATAAACAGTTTGGAAAAGCTATAAGACTAGGCTAAGTCTTAAACTTACAATATTAATTTCATATGAAGTGAATACAGAGGCATCCAAATGAACTTTCCTTTATAAAATTTATTATATAAAATGAATCTATTTGGTTTCTTAATTGTTAATGTATAAAATTCTAGAAATTTATAGAATTTTTAGTAATTCAGAAACTCAATATTTCTTGTTAATAATAAAATAGAGCTCATTATTTAAATTAATTTCTTTTTCAGTGACTGAGGTACAAATTTAGATGTTGGGTATAGTTAATTCTACATGTCTTGTCTAGCTTTATTACGCAGAGTATCTAACTCTAAATAAAGAATTAAAATTTTGATTTGCCAAATTCCCTAAAATCCAAGTATGTTACATGTGTTTTATAATAACCTTAACTCTCACAATCTTATATTGTCAAAAATATAACTTTATCAATAACATTTTGGTTCTGAGAATTTTAAACTCCATATGGTTGATTTATTCTTCTGGACATAGGTAAGTGCCACTTTAAATAGCACAAGAGCTTCACATTTTGCTATAAGACTGACGGCTTTACAAATATTTGCAAAGTTTGACAGCAACCTGTTTAAGTCCTGGTAGGGTTTGTAAAACTCAAGGAGCTGTGAAAGTCTGAGTTTGAAAGCATTTCCTATGAACTGCTAGGGGAAAATTGGGCAGTTCACACACCTCAAATACAGATATGAATTGTAAGTCTTTGGTCACAAGCAATATTATTCAGTTGCAAAATGCTTCTTATTTTTCAGCTAAGAGAGCTAGTTTTCCAGTTCTTTTAATATATTGCTATTATGAACTCCCAAATTCCTTTCTTAATGAAATATATATTTCATGATAATAACTGTTCATATAATCAATAATAATTTTAAAATTGTATGTAAAGCTGTATACATATTTCTTTTGCTGACAGGTAGGAAAATATTGTTTTCCTTTAACTTTTCAATTTTTAGTAAAGCGCTGAGATTCAGCTGTGGAATAAGCAGCATGTATTATCACTTATCTCTTAATATCTGTTCTAGAGCAAGCCTGCACATGAAAAATGTATTTTCCAGGGTAATCTTTGGTGCCTGAAGCACACGGGAAAGTGCTATTTAGTCATTAGAAATCATTTTTTTTTTCTTGAAAATAATTTATAGCATTTTAACTTTGTTTGGAAGTGGTATATTATTATGAATGCCTTCCTTGGTAAAATAAAAACAATTAATAAATTCACCTTTAAAAAATAGCTGAGGGTGGCGCCTGTGGCTGAGTGGGTAAGGCGCCGACCCCATATACCGAAGGTGGCAGGTTCAAACCCAACCCTGGCCACAGACACCTTTGAGCCACAGACACCACCCTGGTCCTGATTCTTTATCTCATCTCCTTTCTTTCCTTTTTTAAAATTGTATATATATGAAATTGTATAAAATGTAAATATAAACAACACATTAAAAATAAAAAGATAAAATTCATATATATATATATATATGTGAGATACCCCATGATATCTTTTTATCTATATTTTATATCTTTTTCTCTATATTATCTATATATTTATATATATATATAGTGGAATAATTAAATCAAGCTAATTGGCATATCTATCATTTAAAATGTTCATTTTTTGTTTGGAGAACTTTTAAAATCTACTGCTTCAAATTTTCAAGTATATGGTACGATATTAACTATTTTCAACACATGTCCTCATTCTCATTCACTACCACCCTCAGTAACCACCTTTTAACTTTCTATTTGTAAGAGTATGGGCGAGGGAGGGTGATTGGTGGGATTACACCTGTGGTGCATCTTACAAGAGTACATGTGAAACTTAGTAAATGTAGAATATAATTGTCTTAACACAATAACTAAGAAAATGCCAAGAAGGCTATGTTAACAGTGTGATGAAAATGTGTCAAACTGTTTATAAAACCAATGTATAGTGCCCCATGCTCCCCTTAATGTACACAGCTATGATTTAATATTAATAAAAAAGAATAAAGTGATAAGTAAAACTTATGAAGAACATTTTATGGGGAAAAAAAGTATGTATTTTTCAGATTCCACATATAAGTGAGATTATAAAGTAATTTTTTTCTGTGCCTGACTCATTTTACTTTGTACAATATAAAGTCTTAGCCAGAAAAAATAGTCCAGAATAAAAGAGATGTATGAAGGCAGAAGTTGAATTGTCTCAGTAGACGATATGCTTTTGCATATAGAAAAATGTAAGATTTTTCCCTAAAAAAATGTTAAAACTAATAAACAAATTCAGTAAAGTTGCAAGATAAAACATAAATATTCAAAAAGAAGTAGCATTTCTATACATTTGCAATGATCTCTCTGAAAAAGATTTCAAGAAAACAATCCCATTTATAGAATAAAAATACTTTTAAAAAATAAAATAAGGCTGGGTCCTGTGGCTCACGCCTGTAATCCTAGCAGTCTGGGAGTCCCTGGAGGGTAGATTTCTTGAGCTCACAGGTTTGAGACCAACCTGAGCAAGAGTGAGACCCCATCTCTATTAAAAATAGAAAAACTGAGGCAAGAAGATTGCTTGAGCCCAAGAGTTGGAAGTTGCTGTGAGCTATGACACTACATCACTTTACATAGGGTAACAGCTTGAGACTCTGTCTTAAAATACATACATACATACATATATACATACATAAATAAATGAAATAAAAATTTAATTAAGAAAGTAAAACATTTGTATACTGAAAACTATAAAATATTGATGAAAAAGAAAGCATAAAATAAATTTTAAAAATCCAATGTGTATGGAGTAAAATAATTAATATTTTTAAAATTTCCATATTACCAAAAGTGATCTATAGAATGATGCTATTTCTATCAAATTCCAATGAAATCCAAATTTCTGTTCTACTATCATGTTCAAAACTACTCAAAGAATTTAAACTAAATCTGACAGGTATTGCTGGAGCTTAAATGGAAAAACTTATGACATCATAGCTCAGATGAAAAAAAGAGGACAGCTCTTCAAAGCCAGGATCCCGATATATAATTAATTGTATATGTTCAACCTTAAAAAACCTAATGAGTCATATTATTGTGAAATATTTCACAAATGTTACTGTCTCAGAAAAAAAAAAAAAACTTTCTAAAGAAGGACTATCTTAACTTGGGAGATAGATGTTTAGTTATTTTTTTTTTATTCTTTATGCAAAAATAGTTACTAGCACATTTATAGAATTAAGAATTGTCAGACTCCTCAGGGCTGGAGGTTGGCAGAGAAGTGAGAAGTGAGGAGCTCCAAACTTCCTTGGATTGTGCATATACTAAATTTTTATTAGTAAGATTAGAGTCATATTATTCTGATAGCTATCCAGGAGGTTCAAATGCCTAACCACTGGAGACAATCATAAATAGGCAATAAGCAAAAATTTTTACATAATGAGCATAAATATCATTTCAAAGAGAAAATCATAATCTAGCCTGCTCTAATCAAGTCTGCATTGTTATATAAAGAATGCTAAGCAGATGAATGTGAGGAAATGTTGTTGAAGGAAAACCAGAGAGAAATTATTTTGAAATGTTTTTCAAAAAACACTTTAAACCCTAGTTATTCAGCAAAAAGTAATTATAAGTTATGCCTTATAATTAGGAGAGAGTCTATATTCTTACTAATAAAATTCCGAAATGTATTAGAATAACTAGAAATGTATCTTATTTTGGCACAATCAAATCTAGCAATAGATTTTTTGTAAACTTTTCAATGTGCTAATAAAATTTAAAGGATCTTTCAAAATTTAGAAATGTAGTATTAACTTCTCATTTGTATAAAGGTAAAATGGATATTTATTTATTTATTTTTTATTTTTTTATTTTTTATTATTATTATTTTTTTATTATAGATAAAAATATGCACCATAGATGTGGCCCAACCCATCACCCTCCCTCCACCCAAACCTCCCCCCTCCCTTACCCTTCCTTGTTCCTTTCCTCATAGTCTTGTGGTATAGTTGGGTTATAGCCTTCATGTGAAAGCTATAGTTTACCTTCATAGTAGGGCTGAGTACATTGGGTACTTTTTCTTCCATTCCTGGGATACTTTGCTAAGGAGAATATGTTCCAG
>CAUYPK010062481.1:0-30417 GCA_963574355.1 Loris lydekkerianus | reverse complement strand
CCAGAGTTTTTCTGTTGATTTCACCTCATGATTGCTTTTCACTGTTGCCTCTGGCCGTCCTCAGAGTTGGGGAGGTGTCTCTCCAAGATTAGACCCCAGCGGGATCACTCTATTGTTGCTGGATCTTTGTTAGGGAGTGACCCCGTGTAGTTCCTCTGGGGCTGCTGTAGTTGGGGAGTTCTGGTTGTGGAAGCAGCTCTGGTGTGCAACACACCCGCATTCAGCAGCAGGGCTGGGGGTTGTGCGCACGGTTCTCTATGCCTGGCACCCAGTGACTTTGACACAGAAAACCCAAGGCTCTAGCAGTCTCTGGCCAGGAGAAGGGCTCTGCACAGAGGCAGGGCAGGCTCCAGAGGGCACACAGTTACCAGAGTCCCTGGTCAGATGGATGAGCTAGTGTGGAGGCTGGGAGGACACAGGAGGGGGGACGCAGAGTTACGTGGCTCCCGCAGTTCCTGGTCAGAAAATGTGGAGCCTCGGTGGGTGCGCATCACCGGTCAGGGTTCGCTGCACACCTCTTATGGAGGTCTGGGCGGCGCCAAGCCCAGGAGTTTGAGGTTGCTTTGAGGTGTGACGTCAGGGCACTCTACCCAAGGCAACAGCCCAAGGCTCCAGTGTGCCAAGACTGTCTCACTCTGCCCCTAAGTATTAGGACTGTGAGGCAGTTCAGTCCCCACCTTTAAGCTGCTCATTCACTAGGTTAGTTTGTCCCACCCGTTCCTTGCTCTGGAACCGTGAGGGCAGGGCTGCTGGAGCAGTTTTTTTACACAATGGCTTTCACTGAGCCCAGCTCAGTGGCTCATTTTGGGCCCCCAGACAAGGCCCAACATTCTCCACACTTCTTCTCAAGCTCTCCCCAAGGCAGCTCAACTGAGTGCCAAGTCGAAGAACACCAAAACAGTTCACAGGTAAGGCCTTTCCAGTTTGCAGTCCCACTGCTGCTTGTACTCACAGTTGCTGGCATGATTAGGTCGATCACACACATGCAGCCACTTGCCAGTTTTCCACTGTTTTTGTCCTCCGGGGTCCAGAAGTCCCTTGCTGGTTACCTGTATCCTCAAAGGGATGATCATAGGCAGATCCCACTGGCCAGAGATGCCTGGAGTCTTGTCTCCCCAGATTCCCCATGCCCAGTTGCAGGGAAGCTGTTACTCAGCCGCCATCTTTAATCCAAAATTGTTTGTAATTTTTTAAAAATAGATTTTGTTGCATTCCAAGGAATTCATCACATTATCTGCAAATACTTATGCTCAGAACTCCATGCTGATTGTTACCACTAATTTAAAAATTACCTGTCTTTTATCTAATTGCATTGTCCAGTGACTTAGACCAGTGTTAAGTAATATGGTCATAGGGGACATTCATGCCTGATATGGATGAATGAATGAAGGAAGGCAAAGAAGCTATTACAAGACAGACTGTTGCATGACCCTGTCTTCTTCTAAATACAAAGTCACTTTTTAATGATTTTACTCTGACAACATGATGCATCCTTAAAAGCTAGACCACCACAAGAATATTGAATCTCCGTCCATATTTATTATTATTAAAATTCCTCCACTTTTTACAGGCAAGTATGAATTAGTTAGAGGTTTTCATCTAATTCCCGAGTTTTGATTCCTATGGGTGTAGTGTCATCCAAGGGAATAAGGGTCTCCCAGTGTTCTGGATGTGCAGTCAGGGCCTTCTATAACAGCACCTCTAGGTGTGGACACTTGGGGTGCCATGGACCCTGAATCGATATAAACAAGTATACTCTGAGTGTCCCCAGTTGCTAAGAATTTTAAGTTTCACACACAATAAAGATTCGGACACTGCATGCTGGAAAAAAAAAAAAAAAGGTAAAATTAATGACATGAAGAAATCCATCCCAATGAATACCAAGAAATGCTGACATAGTAAACATTAAAACTCATTTTTTCCTTTCTAACACAGTATTTTCAAATACTAAAATCTAATGGATGAGAAAGTAGGCTCTGAAGTAAAGAGTTATGGAAACAGAGGGAAAGGAAGAAGATTTGGTGGCCACAGGACCTCTCTCTGCCACGGTCTCTCCCCTCTGCCCTCCCAGCTGGCTGAGCTCAGGGTGGGGGCTTATCTGAAAGCCAGATCTATGAGGCCAACTCTACAAACAGATATATGAGCCTGAATGCATATGAACATATAATCAAATATGAAACTCAACTACATTCATTTTTTGACCCATATTTTCTCCCTGTTTTGCCAAGAATTACCATGGATACTTGTTTTTAACATTGAATGAGACATCTTCTACATCTCTTCACTTACTTCCTATGGTTAATGAGAAATAAAGGGAATTTATGTCATGTAACCTAGTGAATTTAAGGGAATTTATAAATTAACAGTTGGTATTTTCCCCCAATGAGTTAGGAAGAAAAGTTTTATTTATATTAATCTTGCTCTTCGTTCCTCTCCACCTCATACTGTGCCATCATCCCCACCCCTGTTACCCAAGCAAAATGAGATTATGATTATAAAACTTAATAGCATCCAGGGAATGGAAGAGTTAAGAGAACTGAGAAACTGAACATAGATTCTTCTTGACAGCAAATCAGGAAGAGTTTGGCTTAGAAACTGCTTTTGTATTTGCTGGTCTTCTGCATTAAAATCCATGAGACTACTTGGAGCTGAGACCTGAAGTCCAGATAAACCTTAACTCATGTTTTTGTCACAATTACTCACACATCATTCTGCATGAAGCAATCCCAACAACTCCTCACCAGTGACGGAGCCACTTATATCTTACCATTTCCCAGGGCCATCATTACCTGGAGTTTAAATGTTTGGACAGTGGTTCCTGTTTTGTTATATATAAATTGACCTAAGAAAATTTCATCTCCTTCACACTTTTTCAAGATACCCTGTAAAGAAAGCACCAGATATAAAGATTGTAACAAATGGATACAGTTGTATGTTCAAGTAGCAACAATTCACCAGACATCTTTGTGTGTCCAGCAGGAGCACCCAGCTGTGCTGGCACCAGTACTGACCTACCCACCCAGAGGTCATTTGACTGGGGAGTCAGTGAGGCCAGAGGTTGATCACAGGACTGACTAGGTCAGTGCTTTTCAACTATTTTTATCTCACAGCACACTTGAATCTTAAGGTAAATTTCCATGGTGCACTTAAATTATGTGGATCAAAAAAAAAGTAAAAACAGAAAAAGAATATACTTTCTGTGCTTTGAACTTCTTTTCAAAGCACGCCTAAGATCCCCTCATGGCATACCAGTGTGCTGTGGCACACCAGTTGAAAATCACTGGACTGGATCGACAATAGATGATAGATAGATAGATAGATAGATAGATAGATAGATAGATAGATAATAGATGGTAGACTGTAGATGATAGATAGATAGATAGATAGATAGATAAACAGATAGATAGATAGATAGATAGCAAATCCCAGTATTAATTTGAGCCTAAAAACTTTATTTTCAATTTACATACTTTGAATAAAATAAGCAAAAATAAATCCCCATCTTGCATGGATTTTTCCAAAATGGGATAAACTTAAGCCAATCTCCAGACTTTGATCACACAAATAATTTCTTCCAAAAAGTAAGCTCTGTCGACTGACAGAAGCATTGGAATTTGTGTGCAATTTCCCGAGGCATTTCAGCCTTCTCTACCCCTCAGACTGAGGGTCTGTGAAAGCAGAATGCACTGGTGCAAACTGATTTGTTTTGTGAATCTGAAGTTTATTGTTAGATTCCTTGAATGATGGTAACACAGAAAAATAAAGAGTTCATTAATTCAATCATTTTATAATGAAAATATTAAAATCAAACTATAACAATTTTTATTAAAACAATTGAGCACACCATGATTACATAATGTATTCACAATTATATATTTATATGACTCAAAACTCATATAGTTCCGGTGGCCTAAGGGAGGAGCACGAGAGTTTTTTTCTACCTTTTTGATCACTCTTTTTTTTTTTTTTTTAAGACAGAGTCTCACTATGTTGCCTAGCTGGCCTCAAACTCCTGGCCTCAAGTGATCCTCCCACCTTGACCTGTCATGTATCTGAGATTATAGCAGCAGCCAGAGCCCCTGGCTCTTTATCACCTTCTTTTAATTCTGCTTGGTTCCTAAATTATCTATAAATGATGAGAAGTTAGTTTTATTATAGGAGGATTCCTGCCTGCAGAATTTGCTCATAATTTCTCTAAATAATGAGAAACCATATGTAACTTTCTGAGATGGGGCTTATCTGCTCAAATTTAACCTAATTCAACTTTTCAGAGATACCTTTTTGGGGTGGTGCAGGCTTACAGCAAAGGATAGCAGCCCTGTGATTTGTAACCCCAGAATCATGGGGTGTAGAGGTGCTCGGACGACATGTAAGGCAGGCTGTTTAAACTTGGCCCTCTTGCAGGCAGTAAAGCATAAGCAAGTAAGTGAGGCATAAACCATGAGTAGACACTGACAAAGAAAAACTTGGAGATGTCCGAATGAATACTAGAGAAAACTCAAACTACTCTTGCTGTAGGAGGGGGCTAAATCTGAGGCTTGGCTGGCAGTCATTTCAAAAAGCAGTTTACCTTCCACGTCCTGGTAGGTTATTAACCCTCCCCTGGCTCAGTTCTGAGATGGCACAGCCTGAGCACCCAACACAGATGAAGCATCATGAGTCATGCCCTACACACCAAGGGGCAGTGACAGCCTGTGGCCCTCTTGCCTGCAGCTCCCAGCATCCCTGCATGCAGCCAGCCAGGCAGATGCCTCCTAAGATGGTAATCCTCTCAGGGTCAGCTCACCTGACCCCACACTTAGGGAAATCCAGAAGAAACAGCTCAGGCAGATTATTTTCCCAGAGAAACTCATGATGAATCAGTCCAACCAGGTGTGCAAAGCTTTGGCCATCTGGGTACTGCTGAGCTCTGTGTGTGACAGAGAAACCTTACAGACATTAGAGAGAAGCACGTCACAAGAAGGACAGAGACACAAGGACAGGGACACAAGGGGGGCAGTGGCATGTGGAGGGGAGCAGTGGCACGTGGAGGGGGCAGTGGCACATGGAGGGGCTCAGCGGCATGTGGAGGGGGCAGTGGCATGTGGAGGAGGCGGTGGCACATGGAGGAGGCGGTGGCACTTGGAAATAAAGACATGGAAGAGAGCAGAAGAAATTCAAATAAACCTATAATTGATAACAATTAATACCGCCAGAAGTCATAAAGAAGATAGTGCATCTGTGAAAGAAGAAATTTGAACTCTAAAAAAAGAAATATTTATAAAAATAAAGTCTTAGAAGGCATAATCACAACAATGAAAGTGAAAAATTCAATGTAGGGGTTAAAATATAAATGGATAGGCTCAGCACCTGTAGCACAGTGGTTACAGTGCCAACCACATACACCAAAGTTGATTGGTTCGAACCCAGCCTGGGCCAGCTAACCAACAATGACAACTGCAACAACAAAAAAGCCGGGCATTGTGGCAGGTACCTGTAGGTCTAGCTATTTGGGAGGCTGAGGCAAGACAATTGCTTGAGCCTAAGAGTTTGAGGTTGCTGTGAGCTGTGATGCCACAGTACTCTACCCAGGGTGAGAAAGTGAGACTCTGTCTAAAAGAAAAAAAAAAAAAAAAAAAAAAAAATATATATATATATATATATATATGGATAAAATATTCCAGAAGGTAAAACAAAAATAAAAACAGAAAAGGAAAATAAGAGAGAAACTCTTTTTTAAAATAATGGATTAGATGGTAAGTTGAATCCCCAGGCTGCAAAAATGAAATCCCGTGATAACCAGGCTAGCAGCCAGGCCTCCCTAGCAACCAGCCAGACTGAAGCAGAAGGGTGCACAACTCCAGAAAGGATATCTCAGGAAAATAAGTAAAGAAATAAAAAGAAAGGGAGAAAGAAAGGAAGACATTTATAAATTATTTAACATGAATTAACATAATGGGAGAATATTTACACTTCTGAAGGAGCGTTCAGAAATGTTTTCATGATAGAAATATAGAAAACAAAGCAAATTAAATAAAAATAAAGCAATTTCCTCAGAAAACATAAAAATGTGCAATAAAATAGTATTCAAGTACACGCCATGGCTCAGCTGAGAACAACACTGTTCACATTCCATGACAACAATACTGACTGAGGTTAAAAGTCAGATAATGAAGTGTGGCACCACCTCCAATGTTAAATCTGGATTTATTATGTGCTCTAGAAATTCCAGTCTTAGGTATATGCCCAAGAGAAACAAAGCCAACGTCACAGAAACTTATACACAAATGTTCATAGCACCATTATTCACAGTAGCCTTGTGAAGTGGAAACAACTTGTCTGTCAAACGATGAATGAATAAATGATATGTGGTGTATCCGTACAATGACATATTATTCAGCAATAAAAAAGAAATGAAGCACTTATACATGCTACATCATCGACAAACCTTGAAAACATCATGCTAAGTGAGAGCAGCCTTTCTCATAAAAACACATATTATATTACTTCATTTACATAAAATGTCCAGAAGAGATAAATTGATGGAGACTAAGTGGTTAGTAGTTGGTAGGAGCTGGGGGAGGCTGATGGGGAAATGAGAGGTGACAGCTAAAAGATGTGGGGTTTCTGTTTGGGGTTGTAAAAGTCTTCTGGAACTGATCATGGCAATGGATACACAACCACTGAAGGGTGACTTTAAATGGGTGAATTAAATGCAATGTGAATCATATCTCCATAAATCTGCTATTAAGAAAAAGTATGACATCAGTGCCCATAGCACGGTGGTTAAGGCACCAGCCACATGCACCAAAGTTGGCTGGTTCGAACCCAACCCAGGCTGCTAAACAACAACTGCAACAAAAAAATAGCCAGGTGTTGTGGAGGTGCCTGTAGTCCTAGCTACTTGGGAAGCTGAGGCAAGAGAATTGCTTAAGCCCAAGAGTTTGAGGTTGCTGTGAGCTGTGACACCAGGGCACTCTACTGAAGCAACATAGTGAGACCCTGTTTCAAAAAAAAAAAAAAAATTATGACATAAACATATTGGGAGGGTGCAGGAGCTGTGGAAGAGAGCTATTCTTCACTTTCCATTGGAGGGTGCTGGTGCTAGCAGTTCAAACAAGCAACACTGAAAAATCAAGAACTAACAATAAAAGTAAATATGAGGGCAAGTATATGAACAAGCAGTTAAAATTGTTGCAAGTGGAAGCTTCAGAGCAATGAGAATTGAGAGTGGGGAGAAATGCAACAAGGAACCACTGTTTCATTATAAACTTTATGAAAGTATTTGATTTTTAAAAATTGTACGTGTATAACTATGATAAGTAAAAAATTAAATAATAGGAATCCTTTAATCTGACCCTCTCCCTTTGTAGATGAGAAAGCAGAGGTCCAGGAAATAAATGACACAATTAGTTAGTTACATGGTTAAGATGAAAGTCCATTTCCTAATTCCCAGCCAACCACCTTCTATATCACAGTCCAATTTGAATAACAGATTTATACAGCTTACATAGACAGAAAATTGCTTGGGTGCACTGGAGATGTTTCCTGAGGGAGACACCTTTTCTGAGATGTGTTCCATGGTAACAGAAGTTGGTATAATCTTCCTGGCAAGCTTGATAAGGGTATGACCCTGAGAACCTGGAAAGGCCCAGCACTTTCCAGGGTAGACATCCGGCTGGAAAGAAAGCACCAGATTAATCTCTCATATAATGACCATCTCTCTCTTTTTAACCATTGCTAATTTAAAGTCTGTTTTATATGATATAAGAATGGCTATATCTGCTCACATTTGGTTTCCATTTGTGAGGAATATTTTTTCCATCCCTCTCCCTGGAGTCTGTGTGAGTCCTGGTGAGTTCAATGCATTTTGTGGATGTAGCACAAACTTGGAGTGTGTTTTTGCATCCATTCAGCCAGTCACTATCATTTAAATGGGGCATTCAGACCATGTTCACTGTTAATAGTGATGTGTGGGATACTGTTCTATTGTTTTCCCTCTTGTGCTATTGTTTTACTAAAGCCAAGAATTTTAACTTTGGGGTGTTTTTACAGTGGTAACCAACTCTTGTGCTGTTCCATGTATAATGTAGTTTAGTGAATTTCATGTAGGGATGATGTAGTAGTGGCAAACTCCCTTAGTGTTAGCTTGCTAGAAAAGTCGTTGTTTCTCCATTATTTATAAAAGTTAGTTTTGCAGGGTACAAAATTCTTAGCTGGCAGTTCTGTTTAAGAAGACAAAAAAACCAGGACCCCAATCCCTTCTGGCTTGTAAGGTGAGTACTGAGAAATCTGATATTAGACTGATAGATTTTCCTTTGTAGGCTAGTTGTTGCTTTCATCTTGCAGATTGTAGAATTTTCTCTTTCATTTAGACTTTGGCCGGGTTGGTGACTGTGTGTCTTGGAGATGATCTATTTGCTATGAATCTTTCCAGTATTTGATGATGATCTTATACTGAATATCTGAATCTCTGGAGATACAAGGGAAGTTTTTTTTTTTTTATTATAGATAAAAATATGCACCATAGATGTGACCCAACCCATCAACCTCCCTCCACCGAAACCTCCCCCCTCCCTTCCCCTTCCTTGGTCCTGTCCTCATAGTCTTGTGGTATAGTTGGATTATAGCCTTCATGTGAAAGCTATAGTTTAGCTTCATAGTAGGTCTGAGTACATGGGATACTTTTTCTTCCATTCCTGGGATACTTTGCTAAGGAGAATATGTTCCAGCTCCATCCATGTAAACATGAAAGAAGAAAAGTCTCCATCTTTCTTAAATACTTCAGGGAAAAGATGTTCTAAGATGTTCTTTCAAAAATTCAACTTAATTATATAGTTAACTTCTTTACATGTAAATTAATTTAAGTAACTAGTTAAAGTAGGTATATGTGCTTCTCTCTTCTATCAAAAACTCAGCTCCTATTGATTATATTTGGCTTTATCAAAAGTACCTGCAACCCCATTTAACAAGTAAACATCTTCTAGAATTTTCCCCAATTAGGCTTTTATACTTGGAAATAATAGAATGGTTAAAAATTTTAATTGAGTTAACCAGTGTTCAGAATGACCATCTTACCCTGAAATTATGCTCTTTTCCCTGTTTTTTCACATTGTCTTATGCTGTCTAACATCTTTATTTTCTATTTTTCTACCTAGATTTATGCCTATAGATGTATGTAATTAGGTATCTATTACTCTCTAAAAAGTCAAAAAGTCATATTAAAGCATCTCTAGATTTTTCTCCAGGTTTCTCTCTGGGTCTGCCCCAATCCAGATGGTCTCTTCCCTCCTTCTGGAACTCCTCGGAGAATCAGAGGTAGTCAAAGATGGAGAAGAAAAGTGAGTGGAAACTTCACAAGCCTCCTCTCTCCCTCACTTGTTAGATTGTGGAATTTGCCTGGGAAAGATAATTCAAAAAATTTTGAGCAATGTTTTTCCTCATGTGTGCCCTAAAATTTTGAAAAGCAATATATATACCCTGACACCAAGTTGATAACTAAAATTATTTTTATAAATGTAAATGGCCACAAAGAATGTTAACTTGAGCCTGTTACATATTATATATTGTTACAAACCAAATGTAACAGACATCTTGCAATTCATATATTGAAGCCCTGACCCCAAAGGTGATGGTTTTTTGAGGTGGGGCCTTTGAGAAAGAATTAAATTTGGATGAAGTTACAAAAATAGGACCATCACAATGCAATCAACACCCTCCTAAGAAGTGGAAGAGATTAGAGCTTCTTCTCTCTCCATCACGAGAGGACACAGCCAGAAGTCAGCCTTTTGCAAGCCAGGAAGAGGGTCCTTACCAGAACCCGCACTGGCGCCCTAATTGCAGACTTCCAGCCTCCAGAACTATGAGAAATAGAGTTCTGCTTTTCATAAGCTACTCAGTCTGTGAGTTTTGTTATAACACTCTCAGCTGACGAAGATTGAAATGTGCTATAAATATATTTTTTGGCCAAAAGCTTATAACTGCAGGTTTAGATTATTCACTTTATAGTAAATGGTATAAAGGCACTCCTCATTATCAGACCGATCGTTCTAATCAGACTATCTGTCAGAAAAGTTTAACTTAATTATTAATTCCAATAAAAATGTTAATTTATAATCTCAAGATGACCCATTCTTCTAATATCTAGAGAAAATCATAGAATGATAGAACCTCACAGAAGTATGATCCTTGCCCTGAGATGTTTTTTGATTTGGTGGGAAAAAAGGCCCAGCCACCTTCAATACCTTTATCAAGGCTCTCTTTGTTTCTCCTCCACTGGGAGATATCTATGCATTTTCAGATGGCCTCTTGCTTGGTACAGCAATTAAGGTTATATCCAGGGCAGTAATATACTTTTCTTTAATAAAGTACAAAAAATGTGATTAAGAAAAAAGGAGTTGGAAGGGAACAACCAGAATGCTGTGAACTAATTTTAGAATAGAGTTCATATGTAATTTGAGGTTCTAGAAAATGATTTCCATATACCTATATGTTCATGCAGTTGTAGGAATATTTTTTGTGATCCCAAGGGAACATGTACAATTTAAAGACCTTTGCTCCAAGTGGTTTTAATATGCAAATTTCTGAGCTTCAATTCTCATAGTTTCTTATTCAAGCTGTCTGAATGAATCCCTGGACATGACTTTGAAAAACTAAAACATGACTAGGGCAAAAGAATAAATTTGAATGGAAAGGAATAAATATTGCCTTACAAAAAGCTAAGGTGATAATTTGCCAAAAGATGGAAATTCTGTGAAGGCATGCCAGTTCATAATTCTTTGCTAGGTGGGAATTTATGAAAATTTGAACAAAAATTAGAGGGTTCCAAGAAACTGAGTTCTCCCTTTCCAGTGATGGTGTGCATGTTGGTGCTCAGTTCACAAAATATTAAGGACAGGATATAAATTATGGATATAGAATATTAAAGTCATTTTCTCCTTCACAGCTCTGCTCTCCTCAACGTTGCCTTTAACCTGAGCTTTAAGAAAATAGTGCCTGTGTGAAATAATTGATGAACAGTGTTAAGTTAGCTGCTGAGTGACTTTACAACATGAGTAAAGCAGTCTATTTTCTGCTTCTTAAAAAGAAACAGAGATTTGTTTCTTCTATTAAAGATTGGTTCTGCCATCCGTGGAGCAAATTCAAGGAGAAAATGATACTTTGGACAGTTTATTTAAGTACATTTAGCTGTTTCGTAACATATTCCACCTGAAGCTGTTTTCTTTTCGCTTAAATATATAGTATAGATTTTTATGTTTATTGCACTTAATTAGTGATGCTATATGATCCTTTATATTATTAATTAACTAATTTATATATTCATTTTACTTTTCCATGGGACATTTATGGCAAGTATTTTATGGCATTTGAGATGGTTTTGTGCTCTTTAAATGGCTTTCATACAGTATTTCTTCTGGTTAACAGAGACCTATGAGTAAGCAAAAAACTCTATTTGCAAAATTGTGCCTATGTATGATTATTGCTTTGTTTCTGTGATACATTTTTAGACATAAGTATGTGGTGACATTGCTTTAAGTTCTGTCTTATGTCAGGTTCCCCTGGAAGAAGAGCTTGAGATCTTGTAATGGGAAGAAGAGCTTGAGGTCTTGCATAAATCTCTTATGCAAGAGATAGCTCTTAGGAGAAGTGCACTGGAATGAGAAAAGCAGATGAGGGAAGGGGAAGAAGCCAACTCAAACATCAGTCTGGTCCCTTGCGGAGAGCTCTGGAGCATAATATGACTCTATGAGAGTTGTCCCACCTGAGGCAAAGGGTCCAAAGTTTTACCCCCAGAGTAAGGAGCTGAGAGAACCACGAGGGGTGAGAAGTAAAGCACAGGTCCTCAGGCATTTTCAGGCAAAAGGTATTCTAGCAAAAGACAATATGTTTTAAAAAATGTATCTATGAGGAATTAGCAGCCAATTCTTCCAGGAGCCAGGGTAAGGGTGCTGCACTGGGCAGAGAGACAGAAGCAAGGAGAAGCTCTGCTGGTCCCTACCTTCGTTGCTATGATATACTTATCCAATTAAAATGTGACGAGCTTTCATTAAAATTCATTAACATCAACCCCAAGATCTCTCTCTCTCTGTGTTTCTCTCTCCCCCCCACACCCCTGCTCTGTGTGTGCCAGACAGAGAGAGCACATACCAGCTCATCTGGTAAAGATCAGAGCTAATTCTGCCAAGTTTTCAGACGCAATAGTTCAGGGGGGAAAAAAAACCCTGGCTGTAATGTATCTGTGTGATTTACTTGCTGTGGAATCTTAGATATTTAATTAAGTTTTCTGAATCCTGTTCATCATCTCTGCAATTGCTGTCATAATATCTACCAGTGGATTATTGTGAGAATGTGCGTTAGCTTGCTGACAAGGCGGAGATACTCATTAAATGATGGTTCCTTCTCTATATTTAGTACTGAATAGTGCCCTCCATCTCATGACCTAAGGTACTTACTTTGAAAACAAAAGAATAGACCAAGTGGGAAAATGTGGCTTTGTCAAGGCAAATGTCATCTCTACTAGGGGAAAAATGTCCAACACTGAGTATCATTACTGAGTAATAATGCAGAGCATTTAGTTTTTCACTTTTACTTTAGATGGTGAAGTTCTCGGATATTACCAATGTTAATAAAGTAATGCACATTCAAACATACCACTGCATCAGCCAAATTGGTTGGCATTCTTTGGAAAAAGAATCACTATTTATGTGATACTCAGCTCCCATAGTCAGCATCTGGTAGACATGGACAAGCAAGACATTATTTAAAATAGTCACTGACAGATTCTAAAGTACTACATTATATGTGACCAACAGGCTCCAAATACATGGCAGGCCCTGTTGGGGCTTTTTATTTTTCTAGTGGTCACCATGAGATGGCGATATATGAAAGTTCACGTCAGGCTTGTTTAAACATAAAAGTGTGCCTTCACTCTCCAAGATCTGCTACTGGCAAATGCATCCACCTGGATCATAAGAGGCACAGAGTGCGTGCACTAACACACACATTTACTTTCAGACTGCATCCCCCGCCCCCTCATGCTTATTCAAAGACACCGTACTTTTATCTTACTTAACTATTCTAGTAAGCTTTGAATATTTAGTATCTGAAACTGCAGGAAAATGAGATATAAGAAGGGTCCCCACAATAAAACTTCATGTTGTCAAATTGACACCTAGCAGAATCAGAGCAATAATTCCTCAAATTTGTGTGTACTTTACTAGTACAAGACACATTTATGCACATTATGACTTTAGATCTTTATAACGCACTAGAGGTTTGCTGTCAAATAAATATTCTCATTTTAGATGTGAGAAACAATTCAGAATGCTTTTGACTCTTTCAAAGCCATAAAGTTAGAAAATGGCAAAAATGGGCCTCAGATGCATAGAGTAGATCTCTAAGTTTGCACGCTTATCCTATTGTTAGATTTTTTAAGAAACTGTCTATGTAATTTTAGTTTTATAGGAGGGTGCAGGTGATTATGTTGCATTGTTTGCATTTGTTAGGTAGAGCCCAAGTTTTGGTTGTTCCCCTCAGGTGGTGTGCTGTGTACCCCTACATTACCAGTCCTCCTACCCTTCTCCCCTCTGCTCCCTCCCTCTTCTGCCCCCCCACTTGAATTTAATTGTGTTTCTCTCATGTGTGAGCATGTATTTGTTTGTCCACTGGTCTCATATTAGTATTGAGTACATTGGACACTTGCTTTCCCATTCTTATGTTACTTTACTAAGTAGAATGTTCTCCACCTCTAAGAAATGATATGTATATTTTCATAGCTCAGAAACCTCCACTTCTGAATCCACATGGCAAGGAACAAAATTCTACACATCTACTACTAGAGCTAGAATATGTGACCATATCTTTTAGTGAAGACATATTTATTACACAACCTCTACATGTGGTCACTGTTTTGCTAGACAGAGTCTACCACAGTGGGGAGTTAGTGGTGAATTAAACAAACATATCCTGGCCCTCATAAAGTTTGTAGTCTAATGTAATAGGAAGATACACGTAAGTACAAAATTAACCACATTATAACAGATTTTGAATTACATGAATTTTTTAAAAAAGAGAATGACAGAAAATAACCAGCAAAATATACAGTTTCGTGAAGAAGTAATATTTGAGATGGGAACTAAAATATGAGGAATAGTTAGCAAAGAGAACTGTTGTTCCAGGCACAAGGAAAGATTTGTATGAAAGCCCTGAGGGTAGAAAATGTTTTGAAAGTTCTAAGAGCCAGAAATCAAGTGCAGTAGGAGCAGAATGACCAGCAATGGATAATAAAGTGGAGGGATGAAAATGGAAATGCAGACAGGTGCCACATGGAAGTTTTTGGATTTTATTCCAAGTTCAAATATATAAATAGACTTGGAAGATTCCAAGCAGAGGAGAAAGTCATGATTTAATTTCCATTTTAAGAAGATCACTCTAGTAACTTTAGGGAAAGAATTGAAAGAGGTTTGCAGAAGTGAGGAAACCACTGAGGGTCTAGAGAGGAGGCCATGGATATGGAGATGAAGAGACACAATTCACAGTAGAACCTCCACAGTTGACCATCTGGTTAAGTTGACCTAATTTTCATAAACCAGACATGTGCCACATGTACCAATCAGTACAGTGGCCTCGTTCCTTATGTTGGCCACCTCTATATGTTGACCAGTTTGTTACAGACCCTTGAGTGGCCAACTTATAGAGATTCTGCTGTATTTGAATAAGCTTTAGATATATAACTGAAGGGAAACAGGGATGAGTTATAGATAGGAATGGGAGGTAAGTAAGGAAATTCACTTGACCTCTGTATTTCTGGCTTGACCCAGTGACTTAATAGTGTGCCATACCATTACTGAGATGAAGAAGATTGGAGAAAGGTAGGAGGCAGGTTCAGGAGATGAATCATCAGTTCACATTGGTATGTTTGAGATTCCTGGAAGACCCAAATGAAGATTCAAGCAGAAAAGTAGCTATGAATGTCTAGATGCTAAAGGGGAATTTCAAGCTGGAGTTATGAATTTGAAGTCACCAACACCATGATTTTATTTAAAGTCAAGTACACAACTGGTATCTTTCAGGATACCAGCAAAAATGATTAGCAAAAAATGCCCAGAAATGAACTTAAGAATACCAAAACCTAGTGCTTTTCTGCTACATCACACTTCTTTCCAATAAAAAAATTCAAAAGAAGTGTAAAAAGTCACTGAGGCCAGAATTATAACTATAATCATAATTATCAAATTATATATTTGACAATGATGAAAATTTTAGGCTCTGAAAGAAAGAATTTCACTTTGTTTTCCTAATTTAATCCCACGTTGAATACCATCACCAGCAGTATTATTTCTCCAGGGAAGGCAGAGATACAGGAAGGCTAAAAGGAAGAAGCCTCATCAGAGAGACAGGAATCCGCTGCCACTGCCGTCTTTCTCCCTTGTTCTTTGAATTCCACTCTTTTCTCTTTGTGAAGCCTAAAGATCTTATCTTATGATCTTTTGCATCAAAACTGAAGCATGAAGGATTTTATATCTTGATACATTTCATGATTGTTTAGATACAACTTAACAACTAGGGTAGAAAGGAAAACGACCTTAAGATAGTGGATACACATCTCTAGGTAACTATTTAGAAGTTCAGGGAATGCAGAATAGAAGCAACTAGCATTGCTAAGCTTATAATGGAAGAGTGATAAAATACTACTTATTCCCAGAATATTTTCCTAATTCCAACTGAAATGCACACTACAAATCAAGAAAATTGCTGAGTATGCTCAAAATTGCATAGGAAATCATTAGAGAGTAAAGGTGAAAAGACACAGCCAACCTTACACCTATCACATTATTCAATGGAAAACAAAATTCATCGTATTCAAAGTAGGTAAATTCCTTAATTTAATTGGATTTAATATGTAAAATTTAAAACCAGAACACTAATTTAGGCTAAAACTGATGCAGGAGAGACTTGAAGGGTAGTATAATGCAGTGAATCATACAGCACAACATAATCCATCAAAGCCAGAGAGCCTACTTTTTTTTTTCTTTTTTGGCTTTATATTAGATTGAAAAATGACTTGAGAGTATGTGCTTATAACTGATGAGAAATCTAACTTGAGGGAAAACCACTTGATACCAGCTTTATATGATAATGTATAAATCTAGCATCCACAATTAATAAGAAAGGCTTACATGACCCTGGGATATATAGTGAAGGGAAGACAGGTACACCTGTCAATATGGCTTTGGAGCATTACGTAGAAAAAGTTGGGGAAATTAATGTGACTATTTTCCACTGCATTATGAGCAAAAGTAATGTATGTTGGAGATTGACTTATAGTATCATTTAGAGATCTGACACAACATATCTTAAACATTATTCAGTTATAACTGGAATCAATGAATAAATATGAACATGCAATTTATATGGGCAGAATAAATAGGAAAAATCCTTACTGAATTTATATTCACATTTTGGCATTAATGTCATTTTTTAAAAAAGGCTGTTAGCCCTGTTTGGAAATCACAGAATTTCTGAGTTAATAAAAGTCAATTTAAAATAAAACATCATTCTTCTGGACAGAGCCTGCAATACAAATGGATCAAATGGTAAATCCTTTAGTGAATATTCCCAAATCTCATACACATTTACTGAAAAAGTTAAAATATCACTGTCACTGCAAATAAAATGTTATTACATCACAAATAAAATTATTGTGGGTACCCTGTGTAACTCAGTATATAAAACTTCTCTCAGTTTTCTGTTTCATTAGAGCTCTACTTCTATTATTTATATTTATGTGACAGCTATATGTGGTAATATCAGTTTATTTGACAATATTCTGTGTTTTTTTGTGTGTTTCTTCCATTGAATTAGCCCAATAATAGGTAAAGTGTTTATGAAAATATTAAAGACTAGATTTTAAAAAACCATATATTATAAAGTAAATATTAACATACCATATCTATCCTCAATTCTTTTGTAAGTAAAGGGAAGTATTTGAACCAAAGATATTATTTAAATTAACCTAGCCAGTGGATGAAAATGGCCCAGGATTTTTATATTCTAAGATTCCATGTGTAAATCATATGTACTCTTATATAAAACTTGCTTCTACTTCACTTTAAATATGGTAGTAGAATTGACCTATTTTTTAATTATTTAGAATGTTAATTAAGCCAGCTACACAAGTGAAAATGTAGGCTAATATGCTGACTAAAAATCTATAAAAGAAAGAATCAATTTCTAAATCACTCAAATCTTATACGTTTAAAATATATAATATTTTACTGTTTTACTTTAAATCCTAAGTGAAATAAAAATTAAATTGATTGAAAAAGAAAGTTAATTATACATTTTATTATAATTCTTGGAAAGACTTCATAAATTGAATTTTAGGAAAATTATAAACTAATAAAATACAAAGTTCATAAATTTAAGGTTTTTGAGAAAACTGATTAATCTAAAGTTACTGACACAAATATATACTACTTATACACAACCAATATTACTTAATCCTGAATGCCTGTCTCTTTCTCCCCCAACCCATCAGCCTTTGATTTAAGAAAATAAATCAAATTTAATATATTTGACAAATAATAATCATCACATAAGAAAATACATAGTCTGAACACAGTAACACTAACAGGTGATGGTGATCCGTTGAATCAATTCAGCTTTTGTACTTGCCCAAGTACTAGAAATTCTTTTGGCAAAGTAGTATCAATATTATCTGATACATACTGGCACTGTTCTGTGAATCAACTGGCCAAATGAAGCCAAATTTTCCTACAGAGCCACAATCAAGTAAAAGTAAGTTCTTCAGAGATTGTTACTTCATCATCAGGGTACCAAGAAAACAAAAAATAAATAGAGACTCATAACTAAATGCTTTCAATTATTTCCTTAAAATCTAGTTACTAGTTCCCTCAGCTGGAAAGGCAAGAAAAAAGATCTAGCTGCTAGGATAAAATGTTTAAATAGCAAAAGTATTTCATTTTAATGGGAAAATTAGGGTGTATTCTAATCCAACTAGTCAGTTCTCTGTGCATCTAACACATGACAGACACTTGCATCCTTCTCTATGCTTTAATATGAATGAATGCGGACCTCTTTAATGCATGGTAGTCTAGAATTTGTATTTGTGAAGATAGCTATTGGAAAGAATAAGTTAACAATGTAAGAAAAATGGTTAGGCTCCTAAAAAGAGGAAACTTTTCATATCTTTAGAAACATGTATTTCACAGTGTTAACTACCATGCTACTAGAGATATATACTAGTTAGCAGCTTATCCTCTACATCTACAGTCCCCAACTCCAGGGTCCCCAGCCCATGGGCTGCTGGCCAGCAGGCAACAGTTCATCTGTATTTATGCCACTTCCCATCACTTGCATTACCTCCCGAGCCTACCTCCTATCACGTCAGTGACAGCATTAGATTCTCATAGGAGTGCGGACCCTGCTGTAAACTACACATGCAAGGGACCTAGTTTGCGTGCTCCTTATGAGAATCTAAATTCTGAGGATCTGAGGTGGAGCTGAGGCAGTGAGGCTAGCTCTGGGGAGCAGCTGCAGATACAGATTATCATTAGCAGAGAGGTCTGGGTGTACAAAGACCATAATAAATCAATTGCTTGCAGACTCCTTTCAAAACATCCTCCCTTTTGCCCCAGTCCATGGAAAAATTGTCTTCCAGGAAACCAGTCCCTGATGCTTCTCTACGGTGTCTGATAGGCTGAATTTTATTTACATAATGCTCACCAAAAGTCTAGAACAGTTCATATGATATATACATATTCTCTTACAATAAACGCTTAGGCCAAGAAAATTGATGAGTATATTGTTGCCTAAACTGTAATGTTAAATTATCCCTTCTTTTTTTTTTTTTTTTTTTTGCAGTTTTTGCCCAGGGCTGGGTTTGAACCCGCCACCCCGGGTATATGGGGCCGGCACCCTACTCTTTGAGCCACAGGTACCGCCCCAAAATATCACATTTTTTATAGTACATTTATTTAATCTGTTTTGGGGGAGGGGAGTCATTGCACTGAAAAGTAGTCATTTAGGGAAAAAAAAAAAAAAAAAAGAGTTTAAAAATGTTTTTATAGCCCAAAGAGATTAACTTGATGGCTGCTTTATGATATGTCTATATTTACAGTAGATTGAAAACAAAATCATCTGTGGAGAGAAGGGTAGTAAAGATATTTGAACAACATGACAGGGTTACCAATGAGCTTTAAGAACATAAATGATGAATATTTAATTTCAGCTAATTTGCATTCCTATAATATATTAAATTCAGTAAAACTGTTAACACCTGGAAAGGCCTTGGATGAATTTTTAATAAAAATAACAGAAAAGAGATGAATTCTCACTATGGTCACTCTCAGGTCAGAGGAAAAGGAACCTTGGCAGAGAAAGACTGAAGGAACCTTGGCAGAGAAATTTCTGTAGAAGGCGGCCGTGGAAATCAGAGGCAGTCATGAGACCACATGCACTAGTGAGAATTTGAACAAGTTCTAAGAGCATTGTACTTGCCTCAAAATACATCACCTGGATTTGAGCTCATCTTATCTAGATCTTTAAGAACCCGAAGACAGAGAAGTTCATCTAGGATACACAAGTACATAGCCAAAGCATCAGTATCCAAACAAACACATTCAAATAGTAAAGCAAAGGAAATAAATTTTCTTTTCTGAATTTTCCATTGGTGCCACAACAGAAAGCTTGGCAGGTGTTTTTAGGTTATCTGGTAAGCTGTTAAAGAATATGGTACTGTGGAATGGATGTAGGAGAATTGCCTTCTCTTCTGGTACCAAAAACATTTTAAAGTTCCACTTTTTAAGATCACCCACTAGGCAAAGTCAGTACAGAATATGGAAACAGGTCTTTAGTTCTGCCAATTTAAATTATTTTGTTTTATGTTGTCAACAATGATGATGTGTATTCACACTAATGAAAAATACTATGTGGGTCTTCATCTTCCTATAAATAAAAGAAATTTGTTACTGAAGATGAACATAACTATATCGTGATGAAAATAATTAGATGATGTCTAATTAAAAATAAATTTCTATATTATTTTCAGTGACGTGTTTATTTAATTTTCTGGTTTAAGATATATTTCTAAAAGTAACTTAAAACATTTAAGTTGACAAGGTATTTTGCTTTTGGTGTCCTGTCATTTTTATTAATATGGGGGTTAAAAACATAAAAACCTGAAAAACATAATAATTTCATACTTTTAACTTTATGTTTGTAACTTTTGTGTATTGAGTAACTTTAATTCACAAAAGCATGACTTTTAACTATAGAAGTATTAATTGCATACTAACATGGCTATGTAAAAAGTTGAAAATGCATGTCATCTGAAGACATTCACACTTTTGTTGAGAATATAAACCTGCAAATAATAACAATCCAAATAAAAGTAACATATCAAAATATGCTACGTAAGGTATATACGCTACTTCTTTGGGAGATGTTGAGAGATTTTTAATTTACACATAATTGTACATATTGATGGCATACATGTGATATTTTGATACATGCGTATAGCACGCAACAATCTAATCAGGGTGATTGAGATATCACCACAAACATTTATCATTTTTATGTTTTGAGAACATTCTAAATATTTTCTCCTAGCTGTTTTGAAATATACAAGAAAATATTGCTAACTATAGTTGGCTCACTGAACTACTGATACTAGAACTTATTTGATATCTAACTGTATTTTGTGCCCACTTACCAACCTCTTTTCCCTGTCTGACGCCCTGCCTTTGGTAACATTCTGCCTCTACTGATCAACTCCTTTAGCTCACATATATGGATGAGAAAATTCAATATTTGTCTTCCTATACCTGGCTTAATTTACTTAATACACTCCAGGCTCATCCATGTTTCCACAAATGACCAGATTTAATTTATGACTTCCATGCAATAATATTTCACTTCATGTATGTATTGTATATGTACCACATTGCTTTATCTGTGCATCCACTGATGAAAACTTAGGTTGATTCCTTATCTTGATTAGTGTGAATAGTGTTGCTACATGGGAGTGGAGATATCTCTTCAAATATGCTAATTTTCATTACTTTGAACTATGTACCCAACAGTGGGATTGCTGAATCTCATTTGGTGGATCCATTTTTAAGTTTTTTCAGGACCCTCTATACTGTTTCACATAATGGCTGTACCAGTTTACCTTCCCACAACACTGTCTGCAAGTTCCTACTGCCTCGCATTCTCATTAGTATCTTTATCTTTATATCATATCAGTATATTTATAAATATATATCTATTTATAAAGATATATGCAATACCCATGTCAACTGGATGAGGTGATACCTCAATGTCATTTTGATTTGAATTTCCCCAATGATTAGTGATGTTGAGCATATTTTTCATATACAACATTAAAAGATTGATGTAAAAAAGTGAATCTTAGAAAATGAATAAAGATATAAGTCAGAGAAACCATTGCCAAAGGTTTGATGTCAACCTTATTAAAGGTGATCCAGCACAAGAATATAAAAGAATGAGCTCCCTTAGAGTTACTGAAATCCTTCCATGAGAACATTCTGCTTGGACCTAGTGTGTAGTGTGGTGCGTTCCCAAGCTAACATATTACCTTCAAATCAGAATTTTCTAAAGAGGTATCAGTTCTCTATTTTTCCCACATTGGGTGCTAGAATATTGATTCTCATTGTAAGATAGAGTCCACCCAGTTCTCATACTTATTCTTTAGGAATTACTGACTAGATTTGTTTCCATGGAACTTACCAAAGAAGCAAAAGATTTATCATGACTGTCTCTCTCCTTCCTTTCCTGTTCTTCACTTCATCCTGTTACCTCCTTCATCAATCAAATTGATCAAATTGATAATGTACTCTACTGAAATCTGTACTCAGTGAAGATGTACAATGATTTCTGATCCCACAGTTTCAAGTTTTGGTCATTGTGCAATGAGTCCTATCTCTTTACAAGCGGGGCTGATCAGTCTATATGATCTTAAATGCTCTTCCCAAATGTGTGGTCTCAGGTCCAGAAAGGTAGTTTTAATTTCCTTGAGGATCCTGATTTCTCCTGTTTAGTTTTTCTTTATAAACATGCTCAAAGTAAATTTTTTTTATTATTATTAAATCATAGCTGTGTACATTAACGCAATCATGGGGCAAAGTAAATGTTTTGAGTTCTGGATCTTTTTCAAATTTCAGTTGAAGACTTTATTTTTGTGTGATGACTCCATCAAAATATTGGCTATAATAGAATAATGTAGTGGTTAAGAGCACTGGTTCTGGGGCTAGAATGTCTGAATTTGAATCCCAACTCTCCACTCATTAGCTACATGAATAGCTATGTAACCAGCAGGGCACTTAATCTTCCTACACTTCAGTTTCTTCTATAAAATGGAGGTTGTAATAGTAGGTTTGTGATGAGGTAAAAATAATTACAACATTGTCTGGCACATAATAAAAGTTCAGTAAGTTAATGTAGTTGCTTTGGTTTTTATGATTAAAAATCAAATAGACAGTTGTCTATTTCTTGATCTCAATTGCTCTGTTTGTGTTATTATTACTTGCCTCTTATCATTCCCTGTTCTGACTGCTGCAGTATCTCCATGAATTTTCATTGTTCCAAATGTTATGACAAAAGTTTTAGGTCCCATTAGCTGAAAGGATCCTTTCCTACCCAGAATCCAAACTCATAACAGACCTCCTCTCAAGGGCCTCTACCTACCTCACCATTGCTCCCTGTACCCACTATACTAGCTTATGTTGTTGATATTTCATCTCTTCGTGTCCTTTCTGGAGACACATACGAAACTCTAGAAAAGACAAAAGAGCAGAAACTCTCCAGCCTGATTGCTAAGAACCTAATAGTAGCCTAATCTAAGAAATAAGGATCTTACTTATACCTCCACCATCATTATCTCCTGAGACAATAAAAAAATTAAATAAAGTTCTAATTTATTTAAAACTTTAAAAGCTTTGCCTTAACTAAGAGCTGTTTAAATCCTCTGGGAAAACTTTTTTTTTTTTTTTAAATGCATACACACTCATGAAAAAAGCCACAAGGAGATGTCATCTATTCTTCTCTCTTGCTCTTCAATACCTTGAAGGAGTATTTATGACCATGGAAAGGGAAATGTCTTTGCAGCTGACCTTGTCTTTGTACCACTGTAGTAGAAGTCCTAACTTAGGTTCCAGATATTCTTACCAATATGACCAATGCTCCTAAATGTTAGTTACCGGTACTGATGCTTGTAGGGAATGATTTTTTGGATTTTCCCAGAAGATTAGCACTTCCACCTTGTACTAAGCCAATTTAAGGCTGTTTAACCTGCAACCTTCCAGTCAATAAGATTATGTGACTGAATAATTTGACACTGACAGCCCCTACTCCATTAAAGCTTATTTATTTACTTATGGAAGTGGAGATAACCCCACAAAATTTTCTAAAACTGATCACCATGTTTGCACATAACCTTTATCTACCTTACTCACATTCTTCTGATAAAGAAGAATTAAGATTAGGATTCCAGTCAATGGTAAGCTGTCAATAATTAAGTTTTTTCTCTTACACACATTCTTCTGATAAAGAAAACTGGATAATTTAATGTTTCAACAAATATCATCTGTGAACAAGATCTTCATTTGAAATCAATACTCCCTCCTGGTTGGTCAGCTTGAGTCAGCTGTGATTTGTACCAAATGGAACTCCATGACAGGGTTAGAGAGGGTAGGAAAGAGCAGAGGGGAAATGTCATATCTCTCAGTCAATATCAGCAAGAACTTTTTTTTTAAGTATGCAAGAAAGAATGTGTTTTTAAATCTTACTGATAATTTTGAGTACAGCTGACCCTTCGACAACACAGGTTTGAACTACATGAGTCCACTTACATTTGGATTTTTTTCAATAAATGGGATCTCTTTCAGCTAATGGGATCTAAAACTTTTATCATAACATTTGGAACAATGAAGATCCATTTAGATACTGCAGCAGTCAGAACAGGGGATGATAAAAGGCAAGTAATAATAACACAAACAGAGCAATTGGTTTCAAGAAATAGAAAACTTTATACCATAATCATAAAAACCAAAGCAACTACATTAACTTACTGAAATTTTATTATGTGCCAGACAATGTTGTAATTATTTTCCCCTCATCACAAACCTACTATTACAATCTCCATTTTATACAAATGCACTGGAAAAAATTTGGATTTACAATTTGAAAAAAACCACATCACCTAGAAATACCAAAGAAATTAAGAAAAGGTATGTAATGAATGCATCATATGTATGTAGATACTGGTATATTTGTGTGTTAATTGACTATGCTATTGATTAGGATTTCAGTCAATGGTAAGCTGTCAATAATTAAGTTTTGGGAAGTCAAAAAGTATACACGGATTTTTCCATTGCATGGGGGTTCAGTGCCCCTAACCACTGCATTGTTGAAGGATCAACTGTATTTGGAAACGTGTTTGAATATTTATGTGACAATGAAAAATATACCTAGTGAGCATTGCAAATAATTGGAAAAAGGAGCAATTTGAAGACATTTTGTTGTCTATTGTGGCAATGATGTTAGTGGTAGTAATAGTGAATTCTTATCTATGGCATCCAATAAATGAATTACAAATGGATTAAAGACCTAAATATAATAAATTAAGTCTTGACATATTTAGATAAAAGCAAGGTTAAATAATCATATTATTATATATTGGTTATTCTAGAAGAAATTAGGATAAACATTTAAAAAGTAATGTATCTACAGGCAATTAAAAGTATTTCAAGCACTACAATAAAATTAAAATTAAAAGCAAATGCTGCTCTGATAAAAAGTATTTGCAACATAAACAGAAATAGTGACAATCCTATTATAAAAGTAGATAAACATTCTCAATCTACAAAGAGCTCTTATAAGTCAACAAAAAAGAAACATACAATGGAAAAATGGGACAGCAGACAAATAGGTCACAGACAAGAACACAAATGAACAGCGATAGACAGAAAACTTCAACTTTGATGTTGAAAAGTAAGTCCCAATCAAATCATAAAAGGCTTTTAAAGAATGATGATATCCTGTTCCTATAGAGAAGTAAGTACTTTTGCCCACTGCTGGTGAATATTTTAAGATCATCTTTCTTTGGTGGGTAGGAACCAGTAAATATCAAAAGCCTTAGAAAGGTGTAACTTTTAACACAGGAATTCTATGGGGTTTTTTAAAGGAAATAATCAAACGTAGCACAAGGTTATATATATGATGGTAATTATTTGTAATAATAAGATAATCAAAAGCTCCACAACTTGAAACTGGTAAAATATATATGTGTATGTGTGTGTATATATACATATGGATATGTTATGGCACTCATATAACAAAAAAAACACTGTGTGACTGTTTAAAATCATTGATGTAAAATACTTGCCAACAAAACAGATACTATAATATCTCTAAATGATGAACAAAGGCAATAAACTTTACGTGTTATGTCATATCATTCTTAAAGTGAATAATGACCATATGGATGAAAATACTGCAAATAACTTATTTTATTTTTGACACTGATGCATATTCCATTTTCCTTCACAATTACCATGTGCTAATTTTAACCTGAAATAATTATTTTTTAGCAAAGAGGCAAAAATCCCTACATCATTTGGGGCATATCTTAGTAACACCAAGAGAGCATTAAAAAATTCTGAGGCCTGCTCTAACTTTCTGAATCAGGATGTGTTTTGTTTTTCATTTTGTTATTGACATTTTTAATACGGTTCTCCAGTGATTCTGACGTGGCCAGAGCAGCGTGAGTCCACAAACCATCATTTGGGATGACAGTCCTTGAGGAAAATAATGCTAACTCCTCAGGATTTTTTGAGAATGAAGTAACATGCTCTGAATTGTCTAAGAATGATAGGTGGGCCTCTTTCCCAGGACATCAACCTCTGAGAGGTTCTACTTCTTTTGGAAAAGTAAGCAGTTCAGTGGAAGTGCTGTGTCCCTTGTACTTCTTTGTTCCCATCTTGTGGTAACAAAGCCCAGCTCTCTGACCATGATGGGGTGGTGGGCCCTGTGGCTGGGACTGGGAGGGCCACAGTCTCCTATCTCCCTAGAGGCCCAAGGAGTGGACCAGGCTTTGAACAATCAATCATTAACATGTTTTTTTTTCTGACCACAGCCAGCAAATTGTAAAATAAGCCTGCTCCATCCAGTTTTCCTGGTCCAAAAATGGCATTATTATCCCCCCCCCACCCCCCCCAGATCAGAGTATGAAACTCTTTCCTTACAGTCTTCATTCAATCCATCAGCAGGTCCTGTTGATTTTTTTTTTTTTTAATTTCAAATTAACATGAGGGAACAAATTTTTAGGTTACATTGTTCTCACTTCCCAGGGAAAGTTCAAGTTGTAGGAGAGCCCCTCACCTTGCATTGTGCATATTAGGTGAGACTCCTCCGAGTGCCTTCCCACCAGTCGTCCTCACCTCACCCTCCACCCCTCTCCCACATCCCCTCGCCCCATTGCTAGACTATATTTGTGTTGTATTGTTTGTATGAGCATGCAATTGTTTATGTATTGATTTCACAGGTCTGCTTACTTCTCCTATCCTCCAATTTGGCACTCTAGTTTTGGATGACTGCACCAACTGGTGCCTAACAGGCTTTGTACTCCATTCTTGTCTTGTTAAAAGTCATTGTTATCCACAAATATGCTATATATTTTTTCAGAATATTGTGGGGATATAGACGTTTTGATTATATAAATTGCTTTGGTACAGTTTGAGTTGAAGTTTTAAGTGTCCATCACCCAGAAAGTGTGCACCGTACCCTTAGGTGTGAATTTACTCGTTCTCCTCTCCCCTGGTTGATTTCAATCAAATCATGTAATTCCTTAGCTCAAAACTCTCTGATAAAATGACATCACATTTAGAGCAGTATCCACACTTCTGTGGCCTGAAAGACTCCCACGTTTCGCCCCTCATCTGTCTTTTCTCTACCTTCATCCACCAGTTCCTCCCTCTCTCTTGATTCTATCCTTCTGGCTGTTTCTTGAACATGGCTAGTCATCCCTGCCTCTATTTTTGCTCTTTCCTCTGCTCAAACTGCTCATCACCCAGACCTACAAATGACTCCCTCCTCTTTATTTATTTATTTGTTTTATGAATTTTGGCTCAAATATCACCTCTTCACTGTAACCTCCTTGACCTCCCACTTCCTGCCACTCCCCATCAGTCTCTGTGCCTGTTCCATACCTGCCTTTTTGGGTTCACAGCACTTAGCACTGCCTGATACATCCGTTACAAGTTCATTGTCTGATCTTATAAAATAGAAGCTCAGCGAGGGCAGGGAACTTTTCTGCCTTTTTACTGATTGTGCCCTATATATGCACATGCTGAGGATCATTATTTGTACAGTGAATTGAGTCCCCAGTATGGGCAGAGTCAGGCTGCAAGGGGACAGGCTGAAGCTACGGAGCGGAGGCTGAGGACTGGTAGAGCTTTGGTTCCCACACTCATCTCAGCTCTCCCCTTTCCCTTTTACATCCCTTGATTAGGTGAAAAAATTAAAAGTGCTTTTTTTCTCTTTGGTTAGTTTGTATGTGATTTCTGTCACTTGAAACTCCACACAGCATGGGCTTTTACCATCCCACCTCCACCTCACCCTGGGCCACCATTATTGTCAATATAATCAAAGACCTTTTCCTCCCCTATTGAGGACTTTGTTCTTTGTGTGATTGTGTGTTCCCTTCATCTGCTGCCTGAACAGCTCAGCCTCAGCTGCTTCTCTGCCTTCATGACCTTGCCCTTACCCTTCCAGATTTGCAGATCATCTAAGGATTGTGAAAGAAATTTTAATCTTTCCAAATTGATTTTTCCCAGTTTATGTCTCTCTCTCACACACTAAGCAAATAATGCATGAACCACATTCTGTGCTAATAACCTTAATCCCTATCAGTCTTAAAGCAGACTAATATCCACTTATCCCAACCCTGAATCTGTGTATACAAATGTTACTTGAGCTGCCACATATTCCTGAATTCCAAGCAAAGGTGATGACTTCACAGAGCTCCACATACATTGAAGTCATGAAACCACCTATGTGACAACATAAGGCATGGAGCCGTGTGAAAGCCAACATCAGAGACCAGCTGCCAGAATCGTCCCCAAACCCAAGGGAGCAAACAGGTTTCATGGCAGGTTTCTCAACTAAAGCAAAATTATTGTCATTTTGAGTTGAATATCCAGTATACAGGAGTGGTCCTGTGCATTGTCTGAGTGGTCCTGGCCTCTACCCGCTGGAAGCCAATAGTGCTACCCCACATGCAGCCAAAATTATCTCCAGATTTTGACAACTGTCCACTGGAATGTTGAGGGAAGGACTGAGCCCAGTTGAGGATCACTGCTGTTTAGAAAAGTTAACTTGTCTGGTAACTCAAAAAATCAGCTCTATTCAGTGGATATACTATGATTTCTTCATGAAATAGGGAGGGGGAGGTCTCCAGGGTACCGGTACCGCCTCTTCCTTCGAGTGGGGCAGTTTTTACAGGTCCTGGCCTGTATGACCCAGTAAGACTCTATTAGGAGTAAAAGCAGTAGGCAAAAGTGATCTGTTTAGAGGTGATCTGTTTTTAAAGGGATCTTATTTTCTTTAGAGTCCCATTACTTTTACAGTTGAGGTTAAAGTCTGCTTACAGTGTGTTCTGTGATAGAAGTAAGTCTCACTTCTCAAAGCCAAATTCCTGCTATTCCCTTACAATGTCCCTTAAATACCCATATCATTCTTTATTCTGTCGAAAAACATTCTTCTCATATTCATTTCATTCATACATGCTACTTGTTCTGCCTACAACATTCTTCCCATTTCCATGTTTGTTTTGACACGTGACTTCCTATACCATTGAAAAACTTCCCTTAATTCCTGTTCCTTCCTGAAACTCCACCCTCCAGTCCTGTGGGTTTGTCTCTTCTGGGAGTCACTTACCCCTTGGTGCTTCTTCAGTCTGTTAGGTAAATGCCAGTGGGTTCCTTATCCATCTCCCATGAGATATTCTAGGGCCATATCTTTTTACTTAGATATACCTATGTTTTTGCAGGTCCTAAAGTTTATACAATCTAGAATGCCCTCTTCATAAAAAATACAAAATTGTTAATGTAACATTAAATAACATATATACTCGAGTATAAGCCGAGTTTTTTCAGCACAAAATTTGTGCTGAAAAACCCGAACTTGGCACAAATTTTGTGCCAAAAAAACTCGGCTTATACTCGAGTATATACGGTATATTTATTTTGAGTTAAGAAAGAAATCATAACAAATGCCCTATACTTTAAAGATTCAGACTCCGTATTTTCCTAAGACCTCTTTAGTCAGTTTACCAGAAATGCTTACATAGAAATATTTCCTAATAGCAGCCTGAATTTCCCTACCTTCTAGAACACTCTGCATCTCCAATGTCTCACGGAAACCTGTGCAATTGAGGGTCTCCAAAGCTTAAGATTCTTTATGTTTGTGGCAAATATGCCTTTTAAACATGTCTTACTGTATATCTAATACCTAACACAATGGGTGGAATATAAAAAATGCTTAAAATGAGTGTTAGTGATGACAATATTGAATTTTATCTGAAAGTTAAGAAATCCTGTTGCCCTTTTGTGTTCCAGAAAAGTACTTAGTTTAAAGAACCACCTTTCTCAATATGACTTTGCTAAGACTCCTGGATGTCTCCCTTGTTTATCTTTGCCAAGGCCAGACACAGCAGACCCTCCCTCCAAATTACCATTCTTTGCCTCAGAAAGGACTGAACTGCTTGTCCCCATAGATCAATTGGAACAAAATGATTGTCAACTAAACCTTGGTTATGCTTCTGTCCTTCCTCCTGACCCCTGAACCTTGGCTTAACTCCAGCCAAAGCCAGATTACGGTTCCTCCCCTCCCAAGAGCAGAACAGTCTGGCCTCAGGATGAAACATCTCCCATGGCCTACCCTATCACAGCACGCTTTCATCCACCCTGCCCACACCTGGGGCTCTCCAGCTTTGTTGATGCCTCTCTTCAGAAGTCTGCACATCTGTGGTCACATTCTTCCTCTCTCTTGTAATAATACCGTATATACTCGAGTATAAGCCGAGTTTTTTCTGGCACAAAATTTGTGCCAAAAAACCCGAACTTGGCTTATACTCGGGTCATACAGTTTATTTGATTCGGTGCGCGCGCACCTAATCAAATGCACATAGTCTCCAGTCATCTTCTGCCCTCAGCTTGAGGGGCGGTGCTTCAGCTCAGTCCACAAATCCGGCTGAGGTGAAGAGGTAGGCAGCTGAACTGAACTGTATTCCACTGAACTATTTAACCCACAATATTTAATGGCACTTTAACCTTTGTGATTTAGCTTGATTACCTGTTAAGCTACGGTTTTCTGCACTTTATTTAAAGTTTTAAAGTT
>CAUYPK010062478.1:0-18146 GCA_963574355.1 Loris lydekkerianus | reverse complement strand
GAATTATCCCAGAGCTCTCTGAGAGAATGACCCATTTTTGCTCTCCATTTCTCTTCCTCTTTGAGAGTTTGGGAGCATTCAAAGGCTTTGTTTTCAGTGTCAGAAATATTTTCTTCTGCTTGCTCCATTTTGTTACTGACGTATTCTACTGTATTTTTCAGATCTTTGAGGGCTGCAAATTCTTGCTTCAGTGCATCAAAATCTTTGGTGGTTTTGTCTTTAAATTTGTTAAATTCTTGAGACAACTTTTGAATTTCTCTTCAAATTTCTAATTCTGACTTTTGAATTGCTGCTCAAATTTCTAATTCCAAAATTTCCTCCATTTTATTAATCTTGTTTGCAATCCAAATTCTGAATTCTATTTCTTATATCTCAGCCAGCTGTTTATGAATGGGATCGTCAGTTACATCTACCATATCTTTCCTTGGGGGTGTTGATCTATTCTGGTTATTCATGTTACCAGAGTGTTTCCACTGATTCTGCCCCATGATTATTTTACATCATTTGATTTTTCCCCTAGAGCTTTGTCTAGAATTTGTCTAGGATTTTTCCCCTAGAGCTTTGTCTAGGATTTGAGGAACTGGGGCCCTGTTTGGTGTAGTGGGGCTAAGTGGTTCTGTCTTGTTTTCAGCTGGTCTCTGTTTGACCCTAGTGAAACAATTACTCTGAGTTGAAGTATCAGCTGTGGAGAAATACCAGCAATTAAGTCACCTCGCCCCCTCCCCCAGGTAACAATTCGAAATGGAAAATCAAACCTTCCTACAACCACACACCCAGGGCACCACCTGAATAGTCCTTGGGCGATTGGCTCAGTTCAAAAAGTTTAAATCAATAGTCTCAGTCAGCACTGAGAGTTTTTTCAGGTGGGAGAATTTAAATGGTCTCTGGCAACTGGATAGCAGGGGTCTGGTGACTAGTCAGATATGGCTTGCTCCGATTCTCTGTGGAGTCAGGAGGACCCACCCAGCAAATAGATCAGTCTGAGAAGGTTGATGCCTCCTTCCCCACCTTGCACCTCTGTCAAACCCAGTCTTTGATAGTCTGGCAGGGCTTTGACCCAGTTGCCTGTAGTTAACTGATACTCCAGGAGTTTGAACCTCCCTGAATCACAAGGAAATGTATTTCTTCTCAGCCAGGCTGCTGCGCTCTGCCTGTATCTAGTAGGGGGAGATGAGGCCTGAGAACCTCGGGTGCTTGATGGAGGCTTGGGGGTGTTTACTCAGTTCCAGCCCCGCCCCTCATTGTTGTTACTGACAGAGTGGAATAGAACAACTTTGTGGGCATTAGTTTCTTTTCAGAAGAGAAGCTGTTTTGAGTTCCCAGAGCCTGTGCCTCAGGCCCTGTCTTTGTTTCTGCAGTTTTGTATTTGGTTAGCTGTTAGTTCTAGTCTCCTGCCTTCCTTTGTCTATACGCTGACGGTCCCCTGAGGGCTGGGTGCATCTTAGGCTCAGTAAAGCAATCCTCTGGGTCAGCCCCACCCTGGGAACTTTCCTGGTCTGCATGTGCGTTTCTAGTCCCCGCACTCCACCAAGGCCGGTATCGCCTCAGGCAAACTCTTTACTCACAGGGTCTGCATTTCCGTCCTAGATCTGTTCTGTGGTGGTTGCCACCTGAATAGATGCCTGGCCTCCTGTGTTCTCCCAGAAGATAGGGGGTGTGGCTTGAGAATATCTGGCAGTGAGCCCTATTGTTGCCAAAAGTCAGGTGCTTCTCTGCACCTTGGGGCACTGCCGCTCCGGTGTGGTTCCCTCTCAGCCGGCCATCCTCTTCTCACTCCCATGCCCCAGAGTCAGCACTGACCACCTGCAGTTTAGGCTCTGTTTACACCCCTCGAGAAATCACCCAAGAATCTGGACTCCTGGGAGACAGGCCTCCAGACCTTAGATTGAGAGTGGAGGGCAGAGCTGGGAGCTCAGAGTTGCAGGTAGAGAATATATACAGTTTTATGCCTGGCAGGAGAACACTGTGGCACCCTCGTAGGGGAGGTAGGTCCAGTTTTTAGAGGGTCTCTCCCATGGAGTATAGTGGGAGGACCTTTGAACTCTGCTTGTTTGTTTGTGGGGCACTCCAAGTTGTTCTCATGGGGGAGGGTACTCCTGTCTGCTTGGTGATGGATTTTGTACCTTTTGTTTGTATCCTTATGGTTACAGCTTGCCTCCATGGCGTTAATGTGCATTCTTCAACCTTCTCTCTTGGTGCAGCTCTAATTCACCAGGTTACTTGCTAAATTTCTGTCCTTTAACTCTTCTTCTGGATGGGAGCCTCTGTGGAAAGCTGGCTTCAGTCAGCCATCTTGTCTCCGCCCCACATCTGTCTGATTTATTTTTAAAAGAACATTTGCTTCAGTATTCATGTATAAAAGTAGTTCCCTGCCTTCTTGGCACCACAGACTGATTCTACAGAAGACAATTTTTCCACAGATGGGGCAGGCTGGGACAGGAGGCAGAGCTCAGGTGGTGATTCCAATGAGCATGAACAACAGCCTACCAATGGTTCTGGCCCCAAACAGAGTCTGTTCCTTGGTATAGGAATGAGTCAGACCTATGATGTGGGGGGTTGTAATGATATTTATCATTTATATGAAATTATAACATACAGTTATGAATTCTGGATACAGAAAATTACAATTTATAGTTACTATAGGGGTAGAACCTGTCACAATATGCCTCGGTACACTAACTGGCCCCGTAATTTAATAAGACAACCTCATCAAGACTTCTGTGCACCTGCCAAATTGCTGCCTGTGGCAAGAGGAAAAGTCAACCAGCAATTCATATCATCATATTTTTCAGGTTGCCTATTTGCTTAAAATTACTTAATCCAAAAATATCCCCAGGAAGGGTAAGTGTATTCTATTGTTTGGTTTTAATGGGGAGGAAAGATGTAGAATCAGAGGTCTATGTATATGTAAGATCCACTAGTAATAATCCTAATTATTTCCAATTATTCTCCAAAATGTGGATGGTGAAGTGGCAGCTGAGGTTAATAAAAATAGGTTGTAGTTTTGGAATCATAAGACTTGTTTTATTTTCCACACGCCATAGGTGTCACCCGAGTTGTGTCAACCCCACAACTCTGGTATCTTTCTGGCCTTCCTTGGAAATGGCAGCCTTAATGCTGTTTCTCTTTCCCTTTTAGAATGTTTAGATAGATTAATTGAAATTTATAGGAAAAGTTTATATAAAAGGTAGAATTCAGCTTAAAAGAATGGTTGTAAATTATTTTAATGAAAGTTTGAATGTATTTACCCCTCCTCCTAAGAATCCATTCATTCTCCCTTAAATACCGGGAGGATATTTGTTGTGGATTTTTCTTTTCTTTATCTTGGTAGGTCAGATTTTCTTTTTACTATTGCAGAAAATAAAAAGAATGACAAGATGACCAAAAATAATACCTTTGGTTTATGAGGTACTTTTATATCGTCTTACAGATAAGAAATAAGACAACGAGGTATATTTACCAAGGTGTATTTACCAGTAGGTTTATGTGGCATAGTATGTCTCTGCTAACAATGGTTTCAGGAATCCAAAGATTAAAAAATATGTTAAAAGTTAAAAAAAATTGTTACTGAGAGGGATTTGCAAGTGGGTGTCAAATTGCCTAAGCCAGAATGTGCTTTATGATGAAAACATTTTTGATACACCATTAAAAGAGGGAGGGAGAAGGAAATTTCCTTTCTTATATGAAATTGTGTTTTATTGGTGTGTTTATATAAAAGGATAAGAATAGAGAGAAAAAAATAATTTTTTAAATCATTTTATGCTGTCTCCAGCACTAGACCTGGCACTTAACTGAATTTCTATAGAAACAGTATAAAAAATAAAAATAAAATAAACCTACCATGTGAATGGACTCTTATCTGATTGATAATATCTCTTGGTACCTGTCTTCTTACTGGAGTCCTTCTAAACCATAATTTGGCCAAATAAGAAAGGAAAAAATGAAATATATTTCATGTAAAAGTATCACGGAATTCCAGTCTCTTATTTCTCCTCTAATCACATACCTCTCATCTCCTTTTTACACAGATACAGATATTAACCTTTCCTTCATGACACTATTATTATTATTATCTAAAATCTGTTTTTCTGACCATTAATTATATAAATGGAAAAGTACTTCCATTATAGAAAGTAACTCTCCTTAGGGGGCTGACAACATAAAGGAATGCTGTTTGTTTTAAAAGTGTAATTCTAGCTGAGGTTTATTTTTTAAATACCTAATAATCCAAATTATCACAAAGTTGAATGTACTCCCTGGTGATAAAATAGAAAGTTGTATTCACAAGGGCACTAAGTAAGTTACTATTAGGTAAGTTTCTACTCAGCATAGGGCCAAAATTCTGTTTTTAATTGACTTAATATTTTCTGTGGCAAGAAAGAAACCTAATTGGAACATTTGGAAATTAGCAAACCATACAGGTTGTGTTACTTAATTTAAAGGAGGGTTAAGATTTATGCATCCATAGTTTATATCTGATCTTGTGATTAGCAATCATTTGGTGGAGACGCATTTATTTATCATATAATATTTTTGACTCAGAGTACTCACAAGAGTCAACTTCATACTATCTAGAAGTAATAATGGTGCCAGAAAATCATGTTGAAAATGTTTTCTGATCAAGTGTGAGGCCAAGAGAACACCAAGAAATGACACAGAGAAGAAGGTATTTGTTGGCTAAAGAGAAGGGACTCTGGAAGAGAGAGTTAAATGTCATGATCAAGAAATTAGTTTTTGGGCTGGGCGTGTTGGGCCACACCTGTAATCCCAGCACTTTGGGAGGCCAAGGCAGGTGGATCCCTTGAGCTCAGAAGTTCGAAACCAGCCTGAGTCAGAGCAAGACTCTGTCTCTACTAAAAATAGAAAAAAAACAGCTCGGTGTGGTGGTGGGAACCTGTTGTCCCAGGTACTCAGGAGGCTGAGGCAGGAGGATGGCTTGAGCCCAGGAATTCAAGACCAGAGTAAAAGGAACTGTGTCAAATGATTACCTAATAGAGGTGGCTGGTGATCTTGATAAGATCCATTTGGTGGAATGAGTGCTTCTGATGAAAATCTAATTCTGGTTGGGGTGGGTTAAAAACCGAGAGGAGCGGCTGTACAGACTGCTAGTATAAACAGTGTGTTTTTTTTTTTTTTTTTTTTTTTTATGAGTATTAGTTTTTTGTTTCTTTTTAAGATGTGGTCTTGCTCAGTTGTTCATGCAGGGTGCAGGGACACAATCACTGCTCACTACCACCTCTAACTCCCAGGAGTGCTACTCCCATGCGAATGGAATCAGGCTGCGGCATGTTGGAAGGCCAGGTGTTTTTTTGCAGTGAGCTAAGATTGCACCCCTACATACCAGCCTGGGTGACAGAGTTAGACCCTATCCCTGAAATATAAAATAACAAATATATATATATATATATATATATTTTGTCTACAGCATCAAAGATTGTTAGCTAATTTTTTTCAGGACAGGTAGGACCTTGGTCAGGAATGTCCAAACAGCAGGCTGCGGGCCACTTGCTGATTTTGTGGGGACTCTTTTACTTACCTGAGGTGTTGGATATGACAAAAATTGTGCAAATACTTTCTTTTTTGGCTAACTGCTTTCATTAGTGTTTGTGTATTTAATGTGTGGCCCAAGACAACTCTTACTCTTCCGATAAAAAACAAAAAACAAACAAACAAAAAACAATGCTGGAAATCCCCGGATCCTATGTGCTTTTTGTTTCTCTGCCCAGCTCTCCATGTAATGTTGATATGAAGCCAGGTTGAGAATTAAATAATTACTGTGCAAATCAGATGTGTATTATAATTGTATCCACTTTAGTATATAGAAGTTATTGCACAAATTTTACCCTTTGTATAAATGAAAACCACTCAACGCAGGTACCTTCTACACTTTCTTAAGAATATTTTCCATGCTATTCTAGTTTCCTGCCTGTGACACCACTTTCTCCATTTGAGTGTCCTTTCATCTTGGGGACCTTTAAATGTAAGAGGACTTCAGGGTCCAGCATTTGGCTCCCTCTGCTCTCTCCCCTTCTCATTCCCAGTTTCTCTCTTTGAATCCCACATTTAAAAATATCACTTCAATACATATTTGATGAACAAATGAGTGAAAAAAATTAATATGAAATGATAGTAGAATTAATCAAAGAGCCACTTGGGTGTCTTTGCCGTAGGTTAAGATCCTAAAAAGAAAGGCTAGTTTGAGAAGTTCTGGATAAATAATTCAGAAGTAGAGCTTAGAGACTTAGGAGTCAAATGATCCTATCATCTTGGTTCCCAAGTTTTAATCATCTCTATCCATGGGTGAAAAGCATAGGAACCATTTACAGCTTAATCAAGTTTAAAATACAATTTTTTTTTTTTTTTTTTGAGATGGAGTCTCATTATGTCACCCTGGGTAGAGTGCCGTGATATCACAGCTCACAGCAACCTCAAACTCTTGGGCTTAAGTGATTCTCTTGCCTCAGCCTCCCAAGTAGCTGGGACTACAGATGCCTGTCACAATGCCCAGTATTTTTATTTGTTGTTTTTGTAGTTGTCATTGTTGTTTAGCAGGCCCTGGGGCTGGGTTCAAACCCACTATCCCTGGTGTATGTGGCTGACACCCTAACCACTGGGCTACAGGCAGTGAGCCTAGAATAGAATTCTTGATTCCATGACTTTTCTTCACTACATAACATGCATACTTGCCTTGCATACACACTCTTTCCATCTTAATGAATGATGCCACCATTTAGTGGGGCCAAATCACCAGAAAATATTCTTCTCTTCTCTCGTACCCCAAATCTAGGAGTTCTGCTTGCTCAACCCACAAAATTGGTGCCAAGTCTGTGTACGTCTCACAGCTTCTGTGGCTTCTGTGTGGCAACTTGTCCCCATGGTGTAAAGCGTTTCAACTCCTCCTTGGACTGTTTATACAGACCTGTTACTCATCTTCCAGCTCTTACCCTTCCCTTCTCTCAGTGTGTTTTACAGTAACAAAGATCTTTTAAACAGTGAGACCACATCACTTATTGCTTTGCTCAATCCGGAATCTCCCTATCATGTGTAAAACAATATTCCAAATTCTTTTTCATTTTTGAGACATAGTGTCACTCTGTCACCCTGGGTAGAGTGCCATTGCATCACAGCTCACAGCAAACTCAAATTCCTGGGCTCAAGTGATCCTCCTGCTTCAGCCTCCTGAGTAGCTGGGATTACCGCCACCACACCTGGCTAGGTTTTCTATTTTTAGTAGAGATGGGGTCTCACTGTTGCTCAGGCTGGTCTTGAGCTCCTGAGTTCAGGGATTCTCCCACCTTGGCCTCCCAGAGTGCTGGGATTACGGGAGTCAGCCACTGCACCTGGCCAATATCCCAAATTTGTACCATGTCAGAGAAAACAGTGCTTGCCCTGAGTTCTGTCTACCTTTTCCTCACATAGTCCAGCATGCCCATCCTCACTGTCATCATTTCAGCCACGCTGGCTTTGTCACTGCCCCTGGAACATACCCAGCTGGCTTGTACTTTGTACATACGACTTCTGTCTGATACTACACTTCCTTCTTAATGTCGCCTCTTCAGAGAAGCATTCCAAGACTGGTCTGTCTGACATACTTGCTCATGAAGACTGTATTTCTGTTAGCCTACTTTATTTATTTATTTTTTCAATTTCAGATTAGGGTACGAATGATTAGGTTACAATGTTTGCATTTGTTAGGTAGAGTCCCTGTTGTAGCTGTGTCCCACACCCAGGAGGTGGGCCATGTGCCCTTACATTGTGCCCATCAGATGGGAGCTCACCCATCCCCTTCCCCCCTTCCTCTCCCCCATCTTGAATTAAATTGAATTTTCTCTTGTGTGGGGGTGTATTAGATGGTCTATTGCCTTTATATTAGTATTGAGTACATTAGATACTTGCTTCTCCATTCTTGTGGTACTTTACTAAGAAGAATGTGTTTCAGCTCCATCCAGGTTAATACAAAAGATGCAAAGTTTCTTCTTTCTTCATGGCTGACTGTTACCCTGCTTTATATCATATTTATATGCCACCTTTATTCTTTATGTCACTACCTATATCAAAATTGACTTTGTTGTTATTTATCACCCACTGTTTTCCTCTAGAATGGAAATTCACTTAAAGATAAGGACTTCTTCATAGCTATATCCCCAGTGCCTAAATTATTGCTTGACATAGAGGATATTTTCAATACTAATGACAGAAACATAGACACGAGCTGGGGGTTTATGCTGACACCCTGATAGAGCCTCAGGTCAGAAGCATTAAATATGCAGCTTGGCTAATCTTTAAATGTGAACCATGTGAGGTTACAGGTTAGGGTTGGTGGTAAGAACATGGATTGAACTTGTACATTAAGCTTCATGCTTTTTTGATTATTACAGATAAATAATCCTGATATTGTTATTATAAAAATCAATTTCTACTCTAGATATTGAACTCCTGGTTATGTATATAACAATGCTATGTTAGGCAGTAAATCAGTTACTTTGAAATATTATTTTATTGTATTCCACATGCAAAATGTACATTTTACCATTATAACAAAATATGGTAAAAAGGTATTTTATCATTATAACATAATCACTTATGCAAGAGTTTGCATTAACACACATAATTGAAATGAATGTTTACTAAACCTTTCTTCTTCAATGTGATATGCTTCTGCATTTTCTACTTCGTTTTATTCTATTCTTCTCTCTTCTGGTTTTGTTATATTTAATTTTAAAAATTATCTTACAACATAACAAATTAATGATGCATAAATGCTTCTCAAACCAGAGCTTATAAAGCACAAGAGTAGATTATAGGGAAGATTTTCTTGAAAGGGAGAAGAAAACAATAATATGAAAACAAATTTTGTATGCACTTCTAAAGAAGGAATTTAAAAAAACGTGAACCATTCCACACCTCCACCATCCTTAAACCTTTAATTAAGTAAGTAAGTAACAAAGAGCAATGCCTGGTGTGTTTGTGGTTATGTCTCGCTTTCAACTATGCATTTCGTTTGGGTGAACTTAAACATAAATTCAGGTCAAGGAATTACAGAGCCCAATATGTTCGTGTTATTTACTTAGTATTTAATTACCTTGGAAGTATGTAGAAACACATTTTATACTTTTATTTTAGCCCGTGTTTCTAGGAAACAAAGCAAGGGAAGAGGTGTTTGAAAAACTGCAGGTGTTCCAGGGCAAGGACAAAGTGTAGGTTTGACAGCTGGACAAAGCCACCTCTGGGTTATTCTCTGAATGAATAGCTACTGGTGTGGATGTAGAGAGGAGAACACTCACACACTCCTGTTGGGACTACAAACAAGTATAATGTCTATGGAAAGTAGTGCAGAGATTCCTCAGAGAAGTCAAAGGACACCTAACAGGTGACCCAGCAATCCCAGTACTGGGGGTCAACCCAAAGGAAATAAGTCCTTTATCAAAAAAGACTCAAACCAAACTAAACAAAACCACTTGCACTAGAATGTTCATCGTGGCACAATTTACAATCGCTAAGATGTGACATCAACATCAATTAATAAGCAGATTAATAAAATGTGGAGCCCTGGAGTACTACTCAGCCATTCAAAACCAAAAAGTTACACCTTTTGCCACCATCTGGTTGGAACTAAAGACCATTCTCCTAAGTGAAGTATTGCAAAAGTGGAAAAACAAACATCACATATACTCACTATTAAATTGGGACTAACAGAATAGCACACATGTGTACAGAGGGAAATGAACTCAACAGAAATCAAGCACGTGGGCCGGGACAGGAGGGGATGGATGAAATTCCACCTGTAGGGTACAAGGTACACTCCCTGAGTGATGGGCACATTTACAAATTCAACTATATCAATAAAAAAATCATCCAGGCAGCTAAAAGATTTGTACCCCATGATATGCTGTTATTTAAAAAAGTAGAAATAAAATATTTCCAACTAAGTGGTAATGAAAACAGAATAGTCAAAAAACTACTATCTCCTTTTTCTCTTAAGTTTTGTATGCTGCATTCAATAATTCCCACGAGTTTCATTCAGCTCCATGATTACATATATTTCAAATATCAGGCTATATAATTCTTAAAAAGGGAAATCACACAGCTCCTGAGTGGCAGTTCATATTCAACCCAGAGTCTTTACCTGTTCATTATTTGATGTGGAGGGTCAGACCATCTCGTGCTGTCCTCATCATCTTTCTCATTGTATTAAGGTGTCTTAAGATAAGAATATTTGCCTGTCATTTTATATTTTTCATCCTGATGGCAAGTAGGAACAGCTTTCTTTTTCTCACATAGACTATTCTAAGAGCAAATGAGCTACTATAAACATTAGGCTAAAAAAAAAAAAAAAAAAAAGGTCAATAAAGTTCCACTTGAGACAGAATGGCTTTGTTCAATCAGGTAGAAATTTGAGCCTAGGAAAGTGGCGATTGTCTTTTATGCCCCCCTCATTGATTTGTGAAATTGGGATAAGAAGGGACTAGGAAATTGAGGTCACATTCAGCGTACATAATTAAACCATGTTTTGAAAATGTTTTCTTTTTACACTCATTATTAGTTTTTTTTCTCTTCACTGTTAAATCACTCTTAAGAGACAGTTTTAGATATGTTTGTCTTACAGATATTTCACTAATTTATACAATTTTTTCTTTCCCCATCACATTAAGACAACCATCTACTAATGATGTATATTTGATTAATTAAAAACATGTGCCATGTGGAGTCATGGACAATGTTTGTGATAACTGCTTAGTAACCTCACTTCTACTGATGTAGAGTGTACACAAATTCCCCTCGGGCTCCCAACAGCCAAATCTGAGGGAGAACAAGGCAGGCATTTAACAAACTAGCAAAAGTTATGAAACCACTCTTCTCAAAAATAAATAAATAAATAAATAAATAAACAAATTGTCCTATGTGGTAGCAGAAATTACCATTAAAATTTCTCTTGTGGGGGAAATTTTTTTTGTTTTCTCTGTTTTAAATAAAACCCCAATCTCCCAGATTATACATTCTATGCAATTTTCATCCACTCAGAGACCCCTCATTTCACATCTCATCTGTTCTGTGAATGAGATGGGAAAATCATTCTCATTTTTTCTTTTGCCACTTTTAATAGCATAAAAGAACCCATGGTGAATTGTACATTTACAGTCCAGAATTATCCATTCTGGTGTTTTCAGAATATTGATTCATTGCAGTCCTCTTGTTCTTTTGCATTTCAGACTTATATTCATAGTACTCTCTGATCGATCCGCCTCTATATATTTATTTCAATAAATCTTACTCCTAGAGGCAGTCTTTAAAATTGAAAAGGCAGATACCCAGCCAAAAAGAAAAAAAAAAAAAAGTAAAAGATAAATTTAAGAAATAAAATTAAGAAACTATTAATCAAATTGAAGACAGTACAAATTCTTTGAAGCATTTTTTATTTCCAATTGCTGTGGTTAAAAATACCACTTTTATCCCCACAGCTAGGAGTTAGAATTTCATCGTAAAAGATTCCCATAAAAACGATTTCATTTTCTACTACAGGGAGGGAGGGTTTGATCTCTTATTAAACATTTTATGGGAACGTCTAAAAGTGTTTTCAATTATTTATCAAATTGAAATCCAGGCCTTGGAAACTGCTGGCATCTTGCTCACACACACACATAGACACACACACAATATTATCAGCCCACTGAGTGTTGTTAGGTCATAAAGTGCGTCTGGAGTCCCATCTCTGCTACAGCTGCTGTACTCATGTAACTTTTACTACAGTTATAAAGTCATTTATTACATTTTCTTTATGATGCTAATGCATTGCAGTCTGTTACTTTATTGTTCCCACTGTGATAAAGACTGAAATGGATGATAGTGTGCAAAAAAATGTGTGTATGCGGGTGCACGTGTGCACACACACACACAGCCCTAATAACATAGCCTGCTGCATTAAATATCTCTTAGATAAACTTAAAAGGTCCATAAAATTATTAGCAGGGGATATCAAAAAGGAAACAGTTTTGTGGTGAATTTTTGGTCATTTTGTTTCATTTCCCCCCATAGCATTAACTGTTTTAAATTGTGTCTTTTCAAAATATAAATATCCAAAGGATGACATGAGTACCTGTCTCAGTTTATTTTTTCCTTAATTACAATATCGTCATGTTAGAACATCATTTGCAATTCATTAAGAGGAATAATAACTATAGTTCCCAAATACTCGTATGAAAAGGAACAGAAGTCATTAAAGGTAACAATGGCTATGGACTCAAAGGTTGCTCTAACTGATAATTACATCTTGTTCAAATTGTCTAAACTCTTCCTATGAAACAATTTTATGCAAAGAGAATGAAGTTTTCTATTGAGGAAAAAAAAAAATCAATTAATTAAGTGTTCCCATGGGAGGAAGCTTACTTAGTAGTTGATGCTGCTTCCACAGTCACTGCAAGGGGAGACTGGTTTTCAGCCTGGAGACCTCTGGGGGGCGCTGCTTCCTGGTGCTTGTGTGGGCGCTGCCACTGTTGCTGCGGTCCATTCCTGTTTTTCTTCGTCCCCTTTCTTTTGCTCTTTTAGGAGGGGTTGGGAGTGAGAGGAGTTTTTTCAAAAATGAGAAAAAAAATCCAAGAGGAACAATCTTTTTAAAGCAATTCTCATAGCTGAACATTCTACTTATGAATTTTTTTTGATATTGAATTTCCCTCCAAGAGCATTCAGAAACAGGAGACAGTTAACATTTGAGGAAAAGTGTTTGTTACCTTGAGTTTTTGTAGCTATATCAAATCCTCGCCTATGCTCAAGAATATTTTTAAATTTTTCTTATTTCAGATTGATATGAGGGCACAAATGTTCAGGTTACATTGCTTTTATTTCTAAGGTAAAGTTCAAGTTGTAGTTGAGCCCTTCACCCAGGGGGTGAGCTGAGCATCCTGACACTGTGCACATCAGGAAAGATCCCGCCCACCAGGGGGCGTGCTGAGCACCCTCACACTGTGCACTCAGGTGAGATCCCGCCCACCAGCAGGCTGCTGAACATCCTCACATTGTTCACATCAGGTGAGATACCGCCCACCAGGGGGCGTGCTGACAACCCTCACATTGTTCACATCAGGTGAGATCCTGCCCACCAGGGGGCGTGCTGACCACCCTCACACTGTGCACATCAGGAGAGCTCCCACCCACCATGGGGCATGCTGACCACCCTCACACTGTGCACGTCAGGTGAGATCCCGCCCACCAGGGGGCGTGCTGAGCACCCTCACACTGTGCACTCAGGTGAGGTCCTGCCCACCAGGGGCGTGCTAACCACCCTCACACTGTGCACATCAGGAGAGATCCCACCCACCATGGGGCATGCTGACCACCCTCACACTGTGCACATCAGGTGAGATCCCGCCCACCAGGGTGCCCACCAGGGGAGTGCTGAGCACCCTCACACTGCACATCAGGTGAGGTCCCGCCCACCAGAGGGTGTGCTCACCACCCTCACACTGTGCACGTCAGGTGAGATCCCGCCCACCAGGGGGCGTGCTGACCACTCTCACACTGTGAACATCAGGTGAAATCCAGCCACTCACCCTCCCCCCTCTGCTCTCCCTAGACTATATAGGGCCCTATAGTCTCTCCCTTCTCCCTCACTAGACTATACTTGTGTTTTTCTTTCATATGGGCATGTAGTTGTTTATGTATTGGTTTCATATCAGTATTGGGTATATTGGATTTTTTTTCCCCATTCTTGAGATACTTTACTAAGAAGAATGTGTATCAACTCCATCTATGTAAACACAAAAGATGTAAAGTCTCTATCTTTTCTTATGGCTGAATAGTGCTCCAGGGTGTAAATACATATATGCTACAGTTTGTTAATGCATTTATGGGTTGATGGGCACTTGGATTGCTTCCACATCTTGGTGATTGTGAATGAAGCTGCAGTAAACATCCTGGTGCAAATGTTCTTGTAAAATGATTTTTGTTCTTTTGGGTAGATGCCTAGTAATAAGATTGTAGGATCAAATGGAAGGTCAACTTTTAGTTCTCGGAGAGTTCACCATACTTCTTTCCATAGAGGATGTAGTGTGTAGTCCTACCAGAGTGCAAAAGTATTCCCTTCTCTCCATGGCCATACCTTGATTAGATTAGCTCATCCCCTCTATAGCCGGGCTGGCCTGGCCAAAGCCTTTCTAAAGCAGCCTAACCACATCAGCCGTCCACCCTGCTCATGTCTGACTAATTTCCTTACCTAGCACTGCTTCTTCTATAAAGCTGTACACTGTTTTTGAACTGACCTACCAAGTCTCGTTTTTGTCAAAATTTGTTATGAATACTTCATATTTCAGCACTCTTATGATATTTAGAAACACAAAACAGTCTTAAATATCCATCCTCAGCACAAAACACCAGAAAGGCTGATTGAGAAACCTGCCACAAATTTTAATTTACATCTGTAGAAGATTAGGGTTTCCATAAACAGTCTGGGGCACTCCCTTGAGACTTTTGTGGAATATTATTTCCCAAGGCTGCCCAGAAGTTCCACGAAGTTTAGGAACACTTTTTGTGCCACTTAGGCAAGTACAGTTATCTGCAGGCTCTGATTTCTCAAATCCAAAGGAAAGAAAATGTTGCCAACGGAAACTTCCTCTGGGGACCTTCTCTATAGAAAGAAAGTTCACTTATCACAAACAAGCCATTTCTGAGAGAGCAACAATTTTGTTGTCTACATTCAAAGACAGAAACAGGCAGTTCCCAAATGCAATTTTAGTTTTCTGAAGGACAGTTTTATTCTTTTACAGAAATGCCTTGGTGATTATTTTTTGTTGTTCTTGTTTTGTTTTGCTCAGAAGGTCTGCTCATGGTGCCGCTTTAGTCAACATGAAAAAGAAAAGAAGGAGCAAGGGATGATCCTCTGATGGCCTCAAGGCAGTGGATCCAGGTTCGCTCTCAAGTACAAGGAGGTACTCTAGGTAATTCTGGTGACAACTTGACTTTTAAAATCAGGCTCAAATACTCCTCAAACACTGACTCACTCAGCTTGATTCGGATTAGACGTTCTTTTTTTCCCTTAAAGAATGTCTATTTTCCATACTGATTTTAAGAAATCTCCTTAAAAGTGCTGAAATTCCAGTAATAAAATGTTAATCTCTTACATTAGGATTTGAATTAAGTTTACGTAGACCAGACAGTCCTAGTATGTTTTTATATGTACGTTTCTTTTGATAAGTAACTTTTAAAAATTACTAACTCTATTATATTTTCTAAACTTGTCTCATAGGATTCAGGAGATATCTATGTATTATCTATATCTATGTCTGTATTTGTATCTGTATCTATCTCGACATATCTACAAAAAAAAAAAAAAAATTAGCAGCACAGAAGCAAGAAAAGCGGCCTAGGAGATGGAGTCTAAGGAGCTCAGCTCACATTCCTCTCCACACATGTCCTGTGATTGTTTAGTTCAAGGTTCACCATAAGTGTGAAGATGTTTATCTCAGGAGACTCCAAGGAGGTAGGTAGTCACACATAGATAATAGATGTTGTGGTATTGGTAGAGTAAAGGCTACTTTGACTATATGATGTTTTCTCTCATGATTCTCTTAGATATTTTGTTAAAAAATCACCTTTCTGTATAAACATTTTGCATTGGCTCGGTGCCTATAGCTCAGTGCCTAGGGTGCCAGCCACATACACCAGGGCTGGTGGGTTCTGAACCCGGCCCGGGCCTGCTAAACAACAATGACAACTGCAACAAAAAATATTTGGCACTGTGGCAGATGCCTGTAGTCCCAGCTGTTTGGGAGGCTGAGGCAAGAGAATCTCTTAAGCCCAGGAGTTTAAGTTTGATGCCAAGGCACTTTAACCAAGGGCGACATAGTGAGACTCTGTCTCCAAACAATAAAAAAATAAATAAATAAACATTTTGTGAAGTAAGAATGGAGACTACTTTGAAATCACTCCCTGTCAGATAAGGTCAAAATCTTATAAGTTGCTTTCCTTGCATTTCATTATAAAAGTTATTAGAATTATAACTGAGGCAGAACAAAATTGAGAGGCTACTGTCACTGTTCTCCGGAATCACTGGCCTTCTGATAATAAAGTTTGTTTGGACTTAAACCCCATCTCCACATATTGGTTGGAGAGTGACAGGTGGCCAGACCCTCTGTGTCCAGTAACACCAAGGTCAGAAATTATACCACTACATTAGTGGTGCTTTGTCTACTTTGCATCTTTCATATATTCTTTATAGGTGGGACATAAATGCTTCATATATGTATAATTATACAGTCTCAGAGACTGTATAATTTCCCTACCTTAATACACTGGCAAGTAACTTTGTACTGTTTTGTCTGTATCTGTTAAATTTATATACTAAGCTTGCAAACCAACTTTTAAGGATATTTACTATGTGAAAATGAAGGTTAGGCTTAACTTTGGGCTCATTTTTCAGAAGGGGAATCCCACTAGATTGTGCACTTTTCCAGGGAATAGACTCAATGTCATTCATGTCTGTATCCGTAATATTTAGTCCGATGACTGGCCATCCATATTAATCACTCCATGAATTTTTGTTAACTGAGCAAAAGACTTTTTTTTTTGTTAACTGAGCAAAAGATATATTATATCACATGTCTGCCTTGGTACCAGCACACTAGGGGTAAATTCAGCCCATGGCCTGATTTCATTTGTCCTGCCAGCTAAGAATGTTTTGTGCATTTTTTAGAAGATTGTAAGAGCAACAAAGAAAAATATGTGACAGAGAGACTGGATCACCTGAAAAGCATAATATCTGGCCCTTTACAGAAAAATGTTTGCAGACCCATCTTTATTCTTAAATAAACTCTAGGTTTTATATACTTTACACCTATTTGTGGGATCAGGCCCTAGGGGACATAAAGCCTGTTAATTGCCCATTCAAAAATCATTCTCTTTCTCTCTCCTTAATGGAAATCCCCATTGTGTTTAGTTTATAGTATGACTACTTCTAAGGATGAAACATGGCAGGTCAAAGCCAGTTTGGGCAATTCCATTGATCTTCACTAGTTGTTTGTCCAGAGTAGGCACATAACTCAGTCCTGGAAGATGAAATGTAAGGGAGACAGCCAGGGAGATTTCTGAGAAGGATTTTACTTCTCTTTTATTTATTTTATTTTATTTTATTTTTGAATATAAAAGTACAAGTTTATTTTACATTGGAGAGAGGGAAGAGAGTGGGGGAAGGAGTTGAGAAAAAGATAGAGAAAGGATGGGCAGAGACAAGATGGGTGACTGAAGCCAGCTTTCCACAGAGGCTCCTGACCAGAAGGAGAGTTAAAGGACAGAAATTTAGCAAGTAATCTGGTGGATTAGAGCTGCACCAAGAGAGAAGGTTGAAGAACGCACATCAACCCTGCGGAGGCGAGCTGCAACCCAAAGGATACAAACAAAGGTACAAAATCCATCACCAAGCAGACTGGAGTCCCCTCCCCCATGAGAATGGCTTGGAGTGCCCCACAAACAAATGAACAGAGTTCAAACATCCTTCCACTAACTCAATGGAAGAGTTCCTCTAAAAACTGGACCTACCTCACCTACGAGGGTGCCACAGCGTTCTCCTGCCAGGCATAAAACTGTATAAAACAGTACACATTCTCTACATGTAACTCTGAGCTCCCAGCACTCCTCCCCACTCTCACTCTCAGGTCTGGAGGCCTGTCCCCCAGGAGTCCAAATTCTTGGGTGATTTCTTGAGGGGTATGGACAGGGCCTAAACTGCAGCTGATCAGTGCTGACTCTGGGTCACGGTTGACTGAGAGGGAACTACACTGGAGCAGTGGTGTCCCGAGGCACAGAGAAGCAGCCGTCTTTTGGCAACAATAGGGCTCGCTCCTGGATATTCTGAAGCCACAACCCCTGTCTCACTGGGCAATCAGAGGAGGCCGGGCATCTACTTAGGTGGCAACCACCATAGAACAGACTTGGGACAAAAACGCAGGCCCCATGAGTAAAGGGTTTGCCTGAGGCAGTACCGGCCTGGGTGGAGCGTGGGGACTAGAAACGCATGCACAGAGCCAGAAAGTTCCCAGGGCGGGGCTGACCCAGAAGACTGCTTTACTGAGCCTAAGACACAACTGGCCATCAGGGGATAGTCAGCCTATAGACGTAGGAAGACAGGAGGCTAGACTGACAGGTAACTGAATACAAACCTG
>CAUYPK010062477.1:0-13612 GCA_963574355.1 Loris lydekkerianus | reverse complement strand
TCAATAGTGCACCGCCTGAAAGGTAACTTCAATAGTGCACCAGCTGAAAGGTAACTTCAATAGTGCACCGCCTGAAAGGTAACTTCAATAGTGCACCGCCTGAAAGGTAACTTCAATAGTGCACCACCTGAAAGGTAACTTAAAAAATGCCCCTCTTTGCTCTGTCCAGCTAACCTGGTCTTATAAGGTCTGAAAGAAGAGCAAAATTCCCCCACGGGCCCACAGCAGGCAAGAGTAGAGATGGGCCAGCAAGCCTGGCCTAAGACCCTGAGTCTCCACTGACCAAGGGTCTGACCTTGAACGAATTCCTTTACACGCCTGAGTTTCAGATGCTCATCACTAAATCAAGGTGGAAAATAATACCTTATTAGGGTTGTCATGACAGTTAAATGAAAATTTTCAAGGTACAGGTTAAAGAACTCAACACACAGCAAAGGAAGGTGGTTATTATTATCATGTTATTGCTTCAAAACTTTTGACTTTTTTGAGGCTTTATGAGGTGATAAAATTTTCACTGGTGCTGGATATTTTGGGTGTGGTTGTCAGGATGAGACACAAAGTGGGTGCCAGTGAGAGTTCTCTGCCCCTGTACCTGGGGAAGGACAGGTAAGTGTTGGCCTGGAATTAGGATCCTGACTGGGAGGCTGTGTGGGTTGAACTGTGTCCCCCCAGTATGGGTATATTAAAGTCCTTTCACCCTCGGAATGGGACCTCAGAATGGTACTTTATTTGGGAACAGGGTTTTTACAAAGGTAATAGAAGTTCAAATGAGGTCATTAGGGCGAACCCTAATTCAATATGACTAGTCTTCTAACTAAAAGGGGAAATTTGACACAAATACAGACACACGCAGAGGGAAGGCACTGAAAAGAGACATAGGCCAGCCCTCCAGTCCTGCCAACACCTTAGTCATAGACTTCTGGTCCCCAAGACTGAAAGACCTTTACTGGTGGTCAAGTCACCTAGTGTGTGGTATTCTGTTATGGTAGCCCAAGCAGAGGGCTCTCACTGCCAGGAAGTCCATTCTCAACACTGTTCTATATCAATACAAACACCTCTCCTGTTTCCCTGTCTATAACATGGGGTTAACTACTCTACCAAATACACACACCTAGTGAGGTTTAACTTGAAAGGAAATGGAGAGAAAAATTGTTTTAAAGTATATTCAAATTTTAATTTGAAAAACTGCTCTCAAACTAAAAAAATAATAAACATGGACTTTCTTCTCTTCTCAGTGCTCTCAGCAAAGAAGACCTTTCCTCACTGTCTTAGTCCAGTTTCCATTGCTTATAATAGAATACCTGCAACTTGGTAATATGAAAGCTGAGAAATACAAGGTCAAGGGGCCATATCCAGTGAGGCCCTTTTCACTGGTGGGGACTCTCTGCACAGTCTCCAGATGGCACAGGGTCTACATGGAGAGATAGCTGAGCATGCTAACATTCCAGCTTAGGTGTCTCTTCTTTTTCTCATGAAGCCACAATCCCATTCCCATGACAACCCATTAGTCCTCTGATGCATGAATGAACTAATCCAATCATATCTTAAAGGCCCCACATCTCAACAATACCATGTTGGGGATTAAATTTCAACATGAGCTTTGAAAGAGACACAGTGTTCATCTATGCTGCAATGATGACTCCCAAGCTTACATGTCAACCTAGATGTCACCTGAGTCTAGGCCTCTATATCTAATTATTTTCTTTATTCCCACTTGGATGTCTCTAATGTATCTCAACTCAAATCCATGTGTCTAAAACTAAAATTACGATCCATACCTCTGATCCCAGTCCATCTGCAGAGTTTAGAAAAATGCCATCATCCAACCAGTTACACAAGGCAACAACATACCTTCTTGTTACCTGTCCCCTCTTTCTCCCTGCAGCTCTACAAAGTACATCTCCTGGGGCCATCAGCTGTTTCTTCTGCTAGTCTTTTTTTGGTCCATGTACTTCTTTCCATCCTAGATGAATCTTTCCAGCTTTTGCCTGACCCTCCAGAACAGTCTCCCACCCACGGTAGGTCTTTCTAGGCACCCCTGCCTCTATAGTCCATTCTCCTCACAGGACACCACATGGTCTTTGAAAAACACAGATCTGATCATGTCACTGGCTCCAGGAAACCTTCCAAGAGAACTCCCACACATGGCTGGTGGGAGTGGAAATCAGAACAGCCACTTGGGAAAACTGCTTGGCAGGATCCACTAACACAGAACATATGTATACCTTATGTCCCCAAAATTCCACTCTTAGAAACACACCCAACAGAAAGGTGAAATAGAATCATAGATTGAGCATCCCTAATCTGAAAATTCAAAATCTGAAATGCTCCAAAATTCTAAACTTTTTGAATGCCAAAATGAAACTCAAAGGAAATGTTCACTGGAGCATTTTAGTTTTGTATTTTTGGATTAGGGAGGCTGCACTGGTAAGCAGAAAGAAAATATTTCAAAATTAAAAAAAAAATAAATAAAACCACCCAAAATTTGCAACAAGCATTTCAGATAAGGGATACTCAATCTGTAGTACTATTCTAAATAGCCAGACACTACCCGAATGCTCATCAACAGCAGAACTGATAAATAATGTCCTATCTACATCGTAAATTCTGGCTGAAAGCTGCAACATGGATGAATCTCATGGTGTTGAGTAAAAGAAGCCAGAATACAGTATGACTACATTTATATAAAGTCCAAAAATGATGTTACAAGTCAGGACAGGGGTTACTTTTGACACATGCCAGGGACTGGGACAGGCTCAGGGTGGGTCTGTGGGGAGTCATTGATGTTCTGCTCATTCATTTTTCTGGGGGCTGGTTATAGGATGTGCTCACCATGAAACTCAACAAGCTGACTCACATGGACACTTGTTTGTTTACACGTTAAACTTCAGTAAAAAAGTATAAAAAATGACAACAACATCAACAACCTCACAATGCTTTTTATATAAAGATGAAAAAGTCTTGAAGTCCTTGCTTCAAGAAGCTACTTGGTCTGGTTCCTGCCTGTGCCTTGAACCCGTGGCTGCCTCTCCCTACTCCCCATCCCTGCACCCCCGCGATACCAACCCCATCCTTTGGAGCCACCTGCCCCCTCGGTCTCAGAGTCTTTGCACATGCTGCTTACGCAGTTGCTCTGGGTGTTCTGGTCTCTCCCTTAGATTGTTATTCCAGCCAGTCCCTCAGATCTCACCTTGTTATTCCCTCCTGGGGGAACCTCCCTGTGCCCTGCCCCCAATCTTGTCAGGTGCCACATTTCACACTTGTACTTTCCTTCATGTTATTTGTCACAACTCATAGTTACCTGTCTGTGTCTCTGATTTGCACGTGCTTCTCCTACCAGACTTACAGCCATGTGATCAGGTTGTTCATTTGTCTTGTTCACAAAGTATCTGCAGCACCTACCCTACCACTTATCTGTTAGTATATGCTCAATAAATATTGATAGAATGAAAGACTGAGCTGTTATAAAACAATAATGCTGTTTCTTTACATCAGATATCTCAAAAGACTACTTTCCAAAGTTATGAAGTTTCCTTCTTAATATCTCATTCCTTTCTGCTGCAATTTGAGTTCATTTATCTCCCCCTTGCCGTTGGTGAATACGAATTGAGATACTTAGTACCCCACTTCCATTTCCCATGTACTCTTTTTACATCTTTGAATTAAGCTATTAAGTCACTTTTGATTTCCATCTGTTCAGTCTAAATACACTGATTCCAAGCAGATTAGTCATTCATTCCTATTTTCCAACTGCATTTTTTGTTCAAATATAAACTCAGCCATGTGAAGTTACATGGAGAAAAAAAAATACTGATCTGAACATATATGTTTTAGAAGTGAGCTAAGAATGAATGGACGGCTGCATCATACCACCCCATGGACTTAGAGCATACCTAAATCAATATTAATACAAAATATTAATTGAACACCAATTGGAAAAGGAACAGAAATTCACAGTACTTAAATAATAAGTTGAAAGTTATACTCAGCTCGTAAAAACCAGAAACAGGACTTGAATATAAGCAACCTAGCTTGAGCACCTTAACATTTATTTGTTCAGAGGGATTACATAGATACTTATTATTTTCCATCAATAAGGGAGGTTATAAAAATACAAAATTCTGGGTGCTGATTTTTCTTTAAAGAGTAAAAGAGATAAACTATAGTCCCCCCATACATTAATTTATGATGATTTACTAGTAGGACATAATCTTATTCCCTTTATGCTCAAACCTAGGTCAGGAATAAAGCCTAGGTCAGGAATATTGTACATGACAAAGACACCTGGTGACTTCTAGTAAATTCTGTTCAAGGTTGGGCTCTGTGATCAGACTCATTTGAACCATCCTCCTAGAGTGGTGGATGTTAGCCCTCTAGATAAGAAAGTGGTTCTTAAACCAAACATTCCCCTTCTCATCTTTACTTCACCACATGTAAGGAAATTTCCTGGTGACTGAGGACTTGACTATCTAATTATGTAACTCCAGTTTACTCTTCCTCCAGAGTGGCCCTTTAGCTGGGTATAATATCAGCATCTGTTCATTGGCTCCCACCGGAGCTGTTTCCATTCAAATAGAACTATCCCTCCTAAGCCATGGCCACCCTTTACACACCTGAAGCACCCTTCTAAGCCACACATCTTCATTAACACAGGGTGGAGGGGGACAGAGAAAGGTAGGAGGGGAAAAGGAAGTCCACACAACTGTCACTGATATAACAGCAGAAAAGAGTGACTTAGCCAGGAAGTCTCTGGCCAGACCATGCATTTAAATGTCACTGTTTAAGATTAAGATGCTCTCTTTCAGTAGTAGCAATTATCTTTTGGGGATTCTAACTCGATTTTCCACATAGGACCCTTCTTATGACTTTCTGTTCCAAGAGTCAGTCTCCCTATGGCAGTGAGGACCCTGATTTTCCACTTCCCTGGAAGTGGAAGGAATGATCTAATTATGAAGTTGAACTCCTTTTCCTTGATTGCCAGAAATTATTCTTTGAATTTTCCTTGATGGTATTCCTAAAATGCCATCTCACTGGTAAACTTGTCCTTATAATTTATAAACCCTTTATAATTCTGATTCATTTTGTTTTATGGGTGCTTCACCAGATTTTATGGGTACTCTGTTCACTCTACTTTTCAATCTACTATTCATTCCTTTGTGTAAGACCTAATGCAGTGGAATGCTGGGGAGGGACATAGAGTGGGACACTGAGAAAGGGACAGCACAGAAAGGTGCTGAAACACAAGTCTTATGAGTACAAACAGACTAAATTCTGCTTTGCTTCTCAACTGCAGCCCTATTATAAATCATTGACCTGCTCTTGATTTCAACAAAATCAGGAACCTCAGCTGATCCTCCTCTCTGCCACTTGCCAGGAAACTTGTGGGAAAGGACTCCCAGATCTTTTGCAGTGACTTGAAATCAGATAATGGGTTCTTCTTCCCAACGTCACCTTTAAAGGGCCATTTTACAACAGAAGATCTTGTTAGAAGTCTGGGCACAAAGATGGCACTTGTGAGATTAGGTGTGGAGGTGGAGCCTCTTAGGTGGCAGCATGTGAGGGATGCTGGGCCCTCTCGCTGTCTCCTCCCACAGCAATCTCTTCATGGAACAAACTGAAGCTCAGGAGGGGATGTCTGGAATACATCTTTATACGTGGTAGCGGGGGCCAAATGCAACAAAAGATTATATTAGAATGCAAAAGAAAAAATTAACACTGAAAGCAAACATCAAAGCCAATTTCTTAAATAATTGCTTATCCAAGGAACCTGCCTCTGAAATACGCACTTATCTTGAAAACATGCAGCAATCCCAACAATAGATCATATGTGGGAAACGAGTTGAGTGGATGAGTGGTTTAATGAGAATTTTCTTCTGTTGGTTTCCCAAGCATTTTCAAGAGTGTGTGCTTATCATTTGAATTGGTTTAAAATAAAACTCAGTTTTTTTTTTCTTTTTCTTTTATTCTTTCTTTTCTTTTCTTTCTTTCTTCTTTTTTTTTTTTTTTTAACAACAGATGGAAAGAGGGATACAACGGCAAACAGTGTGCAAACAACAGCAGAGTTTCAAACAGGAGTGGGTAAAGAAATGGAAAATAAACAGAACTCTCGGAAAAGGCTACAACTTCAGTTCTACAAAGGCATTTTCTAATCTATTATGTAGACACTTTCAATTTGAGACTCTCTGTTGTCTGTCCCTAGCCAATGTGTCAGACTGTGAGGTCTGTTAAGTTCCTAGAGAGCAGGGGTCCCCCCTTCAGGGTCCAGCTTTCAGGAGCATTTGGTATTGCTAAATCAATAAAAGGAGTTGGGAGTAATAAGAAAGTTTTCAAGCCAATGGAGAGAAATAACCTTATAACAAAAATCAGCACGATACATCCTTTTTTTTTTTTCTCATTACTAAGATGGAGGATTTAAAAAAAGAACTAAAGAAAACCAGTGCTGAAAGGAATACAGTGCTCACATAATTGAATAGAGAAAGTGATTGAGTACCAAAGTGAAGGTTCTCATTTTGAGACCCAGGTACTGATCTGCCTGGTGGTCGTGTTCCCAGGGGCTGCATCCCTAAGGCCGTCTTCACGCTGTTCAATCAGGCAAAAGCTTCTAGCTTCTGCCCACAAAAGTGTCCTAGTGCACTGCTGGGGGCCTCTGCAAGTCACAGCACCCCTCCCCCCACAAAGTCAGAGGAGTTTATAGTGAGAGGGAACATCTCAAGTCTCTGAAAGTGAATCACCACAATCTCCCTTGGGGCTATGACAGGCACAGAGAAACCAAAAAGAAAAACAATGGTGACTTTACATCTTTCCTGTTAACCCAGATGGAGCTGAAACACATTCTTCTTAGTAAAATATCACAAGAATGGAAAACAAAATAACCGATGTACTCAGTACTAATACGCACCCAGATAAAAGAAAAACTCAATTCAATTCAAGTTGGGGAGGGGGAATGAGAAAGGGAGAGAGGGAAGTGTGCTCCTGCTTAATGGGCACAATGTAGGAGCCTATGCCACACCTTTTGGGTACAGTACACAACTACAAGAGAGACTCTACCTAACAAATGCAAACACTGTAACCTAGCAGTTTCATATTAACCCTGATATTAATCTGAAATTGAAAAAAAAAAAAAAAAAAAGAGTGTCTGGTAAATCCACTTGCAGGATCTGGCCAGGGGGCCACAGAGAGGCACGGGACTTCTCCTGACCCTCCACACTACGTATTTCACAAGTGCACCCTAGAAGCAAATTCAAACGTTACAGGAGACTCAGAGGCCATTGGAAGCCGCATAGTCACTAGACAGGTGCACTTGAGTGCCTGCAATTTAGGTGTGCTAACTTCCTGTAAGATGTCTCTGTTAGATCATCTATTGCAGTGGCTCTCAACCTGTGGGTCAACCCTTTCAGAGGGGTGGTCTAAGACCATCCTTCATATCAGATATTTATATTACAATTCGTAACAGTAGCAAAATTACAGTTATGAAGTAGCAACAAAAATAATTTTATGGTTTGGGGGTCACCACAACATGAGGAACTGTATTAAAGGGTCGTGGCATTAGGAAGGTTGAGAACCACTGGTCTACAGGTTTCCCGTAAGCATCATGGCAAAGAGGTGGAGATTAAGACACGATTGTCTCACCATGGCCAAACCACTGAGAGGAAGGTGCTGTTTATACCTGAACCACGGAAGAAAAGCCGCAAGCTTTTGAATTCAATGCTACTTCTCTACCAATGGCAGGATTCTGGTCAAAGAGAGAACCAACTTATAACTGTGGGAGGAAGTGTGCATGGTTGTGCTAACGGCTGGTGCTGCCCAGGGGAAATTTATGAATTAGAATCAGGGTGACTGTGATAGTCCCCAGGACTGCTTTTCCACCCTTGTCCCTCTGCCTGAGAGAGTCTCTTATCAAGTGCTGCCATCAGGCCCCACCAGCAGTAAGGAAGAAATGATCGCCAAAGGGGACCCTCTGCAAAGCACGCATGCATTCTATAATCCAGTCCAAAAGAAATCTGCAGCTATAAACTTTCCAGCAAGCAAGGCCCCAGAGTTGCTCCTGCTGTGATTAAAGTCACCTCTGGAGCTGCCCTGAGAAGCAGAGAGCCTCACACAGCACCCTCCCTGGTCCATGTAGGCCCAGCTCCCACCCCACTTCCAACAGCGCACCACTAGCAGCTACAAGAAAAGAAATTCTAGGTATTCATCACAAAACTCGTGGGAGTTCCATTTAATCTTGGAAACTGGATTATTAGATACAAACAAAAGTCATGATCTTCCAAAAATCACCTAACTTTGAGAAAAAAGATTTATTATTTGAAGTCTCATCCAAAAATGTTTTTAAATTAATTTGTTTCAGCAGGCATATCTCAATTTGTGAAATAAAGACAATGGCATAATAATTTCAGAAGGAAACACTAATTGTTAATCTATAAAAACAGAATTCGTAATGGGTTAATAGGCTAGCAACAGTGAAGATACATCCACCACTCTTTTATTTATTTTCTTTGCCATTGTCAACCAAAGAAAAAGAATCAAAGTCCGTGTTACTCAGCAATCTTACTAAGATGGCAGACAGCAGAGGCTCAGGGTGTACAAAGTCAGCAAAGTTGCAGGGTCATGTCAAAGTTTGAGTGTCAGAGCACATTTGGTTCTATATCACAGAGGTATCATTATTAGCCCTTTTGGACGTTATTTTTATGCAGAAAAGGGCCAGGACTAGGTTATTTATGTGTTAAGAGATGTTTTGAGGCAGGCAGGAGATGTAAGAGGCTGGCCCTGTACTCTGTCCTATTTTGTTTTCAAAGCATCTCTCCTGAGAGCCTTGTGTCCTCACAGAGCTGGGGGCTTTGTGAAACTATGCTGGCAAGCAGATATAACCAAACATAGCTTCTTACTCTTACTACTCTGTCTCATACCATGTTGTGAGGGTCTTCTGGGGTGCTGCCAATTTCCCTGACCCCTAATTTGAAACAAGTCCCAGTCACATTGATCACACTGAGGCTCCGTGGGGGGGCCTCAGCATAGCCTGGCAGCCTTCCCAGCACAGCTTTAGGACCACACCACGGACAGCCCAGGTCTCGGAAGACTGCACGGCTGGCCGATGACTTATCATAAACTGGTTAGAGACAGTGTGAATCCATGCTTAGGATATCATGGGAGGCATTAAAAAGAGAAGAGGGATTATGGTGTCTTCCATCAAAACCTTCTGCCTAGCTGGTCTCAGAGGGGACTTTAAATTACAGTAGTCTGTTACTTTCATTCTGACCATTAAATCAGGCGCCCACAGGACCACCTGCACTTAGCAAGCTGATCCTGTCTTGCCCCCTTAGTGAATACAGTATAAAGGCCTCTGCCACCGTGGCGTCCTGCCAGGGAATGGCGTTCCCACATCAAGAGCACCTCTGAATGGTCCCAGGCAAAGTGGTGGCCAGGCGTTCAAACTTCGTTTTCTGAGCCTTCCTCAATCCGGGTTCTCTTTCTTCCTTCCTCCTCTGGAGGAGGTCTCCTGACCCCTGACTCCCAGCACCCTCAGGCCTCCCGCATCCACCGCTTGTAGGCCTCAGTGGCACCTCTGCTGACTTCTCTTATTTGAAATTCAGCTTTGTGTTCTATTTGTCAGACATGGACCAGGGATAGTGACGGCTTGAAAGTAAAAAAAACACAGCTGCCAAATAGGCAAGCAAGACCCCTCTCAAGAAGTAAGGCCCAAGCCATTTCAAGTCAAGATCTCTAGAAAGTTTTTGCTGTGGTTTGAATAGCTGTCTGTCTCCTATAAACCTCACAAAATTGAGATTAAATTCCCAATGTTGGAGGTGTTCAAGGCATGGGGGCGGAGGGAGGTCCCTAATGAATAGAGTAAAGCCCTTCCTCAGGGATGAGTAGGTCTCTATCAGCTGCCAGAGAGCCAGTCTTTAAGAAGAGCCCAGCCTCTCCGGATCTGCAGGCGCCAGCTCCCCTTCACCCTCTGCCACGAGTGGACGCAGCCCGAAGCCCTTGCCATGCTACTTCTCTGCCCTGCAGAAGCACGAGCCAAATAAATGGCTTTCCTTCATAAATCAGCCAACCTCAGGTATTCCTTAGCAACACATAATGGTCTGATACAGACGCTAACAATGAAAACTCCCAGGCCTTAGTTTACATCTTTTTTGTCTGGAGCCATTTTTACTTGTTTCATTCCACATGCAAGACAACTAGCAAGTATGTTTCTGGGTTAAGTGTCTGGGTTAAGACAAGAGGGCCTCCCCTGTGTGTCTTTCAGGCAGATTTTCCTCCTAAACCCAACTATCTGCTTCTTTCACTACTTTTCAGTCACTCACTCATTCAAGCAACCTGGCTCGTGCAAACATTCTGTGTCCTAGACCTTCAAGGTCAGAATTCTCTCTGCTGACCTTCTGAGAAGCTTCCCTTCACAGGCTTCAGCAGTGTGGCTTCCCCCTCTACTCAGGGAAGCTGATTGGGGAGATGTCACACCCCAGCTCTTGTCCTGCTTGTTACTAACTCCATGGTGTCATGTTCTCATCTCAAAATGTATAACTAGTGATTCTTTCTAGAGGCCCTGGATTTGGCCAGATGGCATTACTCTTCTTTACCTCTCTCACAAAAAGAAAAAAATATTAAAGTTCAATTAGCTTACCAGCTGCTTTAAGAATGCATAATTAGAGGCTAGTCTAAGCACAGCCCAGGAATGGAAATTTCCAGGAGAGTGGCCTTGGAGCCAAATATGGACCAAGAAAAGCACCAGCAAACTCTTGAGAAGGACAATAAAAAAGATGAAAAAAAAAAAAGAAAAAAAGAAAAAGAAAGAGAAAATATATGAAAGGAGGGAAGAAGAATTAAAGAGAGAGTGGAAAAGGAGAGGAAAAAAGAGAAAATAAGCATGAGGGTTACAAACCAGAGATGGGAGAAGGAAGGAGAACGGTCGGATCTCAAGAGAGAAAAGCAATGTATTTGGGGCAGGTGCTAAAGAGCACTCTCCTTTGCCGACCTCTGGATCGCAGCCACATGCATGCAGCATTTTTCAAAAGCAGAAATAACTACTTGTTTTTTTTCATTCCTTCATAGATGAGTGTCCTCTGAGGTCTTTCTTTTTTTCTTGTCCTCCAACCAGCTAGTCAGGAGCTTAAAACCTCCGCCAAAACACGCGTCGCTGCAGTACATCTGGGAGAGGATGCCGAGGGGATGGGAGCTTGCTCCTCTCTCTTCCCAGCAGCAGAGGTGTGAGGCGTTCTTCTCACCTTCTAGAGATGGTCTTAACCAAGCCAGCAATTCAAGGCTTGGCAGATTAAAAAGCTGTGTTCTTCTATTGAGCTGTACACACAGTGCTCTGTTTCTGAACCAGGGCTTCTAGTTCACCAGTTTATAATCATTTGTGAGGAATTAAAACTTTTCTTCTAAACAAATTTTACTGTATGGAAAGATCTATCATCATGGGAGCGGAAAACTGCTGACTGATGGGTAACACGGCAATAACATATGGAGCACGAGGCTGTGTGCCCAAGACTCATCTTTTTTCCAAGCTTGAAAATGAATTCCTCCTGTCCTGCACACTTGGGAGGGTTTACTAGCAGCCTAATTAATTAAAAGCATCTATGGATCTGATAGGACTCTCTCATGGCTGGAACGGAAGCTCCCTGCTTCTCCTGGGTACCTTGCTATTCCCTCTATTATTATTATTTTTTAAATACAGTTCCAAACCACTTCTTATTGCCTCTAGGGTCCAGCCAAGGGAAGCCTTCTACAAATCAGTCCCAGTTCTTCTGTGCTGCCTATTCTTATTTGTAGCAAGATAGATGTATCAGTTGAATGTTAAACAATTACTTTCTCTTAATCTTTCTTATTTCTGATCAAATGGAATGGCAGTGTGATAGCTAACTAGACATGAATAAGTAATGGAAGATTAAAAAAAAAAAAGAGGCAGATTTAAATAAAATATCCCTCATTATGGTGCTTAATTCCGTCTATCGCTAAGTAGACACCATCTGGAGCATTGAAGCAAGGTGGGTATTAAGAAGGCGCGTGCACCCCATGGTGTAACACAGAACCAGAGATTTCCCTTCAGGCCTCAAGAAGACCGGTGATGTTATCAAGAAAGAATGTGATTGTGTTGATTTATCTGTTATTTTTATTCTATATTTTAAGGAATGAAGGCTGACTATCCCAAGGCGATAAAAGACGTCTGAGAAATGCTGTATTTCTTTTGAAGTTCATCCAGGGAAGTTACTCCCTCCTGCAGCAGCGGGGACCCAGGGGCAGTAAGCTTTGCCACAGCGCCCTCTTGTGCTCAATGCGTAGCAATGACACGATTGCCTCATTTTCTGCAGAAGAAACACTATTATTACTCTAATTACAAATTAATTACACCCTTTCATCAAGGTTAGAAGAAGAAACCATACAAAGCATGACGGTTAGAAAGCAGAAGACGTGCTCTTTTCTTTTTTTTTCCTTTTTATTGTAAAATCATTCCTTTTCATGCTCTTTCACTGTCGTAGTAGTTGAGAATTTTGCGCTGGAGTCAGACTCTTGAAGGTTTGAGTCAGTTTTCGGGCTTGCAGGCTGTAATTGGGCAAGTTACCAACTCGCTCCAGTCCAAAAGAGCAAAGTCGTTCAATGGCAGAGACGAAACTATAATTCCTCCGGCTCTACGGGCCCGGGTCCGTGGCTTCCTTGCAGAATGGCTCCTCTGGGAAGCCTTCCTTTTGCTCGGGGGGGTTTCCTGCAGGGACACTGGAGGTACGTGGGATGCTTGTAGGAACAATACTGAGCCACATTCAGAGGTCCAGGCATGGGAGTAATTAGTAATTCATGTCTTCTTTTTTTTAGGATGGTACCGTGACAGAGATCTATTATCCAAGGCTGTGAGAGAGAATCACCACCTGCCTGAACACACTGGTCTCCATCACTTTCAGGAAGACCAAAAAGATCATGCACTTACACACACAAACACACAGACATATAATGCTTATAAGTGTGTTTCCAGAGTGCCAGATTCCTAGCCCTCCTCATTTTCTGAGATCACGTCCAACCCCAAGGGCCAAAGTGCCAAGAGGGCCTTGTATGAATGCGGAACAAAGGCATGCTGGCTACAGAACCGACTTCTCTCCTGGAAAGATTCTATTCCCTTTATTTTTAAAGATACTGTATCACAAAAGGAAAAATACTATATAAGCGTACTTACAAGAGTACTTAGAACAGTCAAATACTCACAAGACAGAAAGTAGCAGAGGTTGCCAGGAGCTAGGGAAGGGGAGAATGGGGAGTTATTGTTTTATGGATATGGCCAATATTGGGAAGGAAATCTGCAGATTAATTACTCAACCTAATGTTTATTGGGCTAAAGATTACTTTATCTTAAGTTAAAATTCATAATACAACAAGGGCTTAAGCTCCTATTTTGGATGAACCTTTGGCATTTTTTTTTTATTATTATAGATAAAAATATGCACCATAGATGTGGCCCGACCCATTACCCTCCCTTCACCCAAACCCCCCCCTCCCTTCCCCTTCCTTGGTCCTTTCCCCATAGTCTTGTGGTATAGTTGGGTTATAGCCTTCATGTGAAAGCTATAGTTTAGCTTCATAGTAGGGCTGAGTACATTGGATACTTTTTCTTCCATTCCTGGGATAC
>CAUYPK010062476.1:0-25804 GCA_963574355.1 Loris lydekkerianus | reverse complement strand
TATTTAAAGTTTTAAAGTTGTTGTTGCTAGTTTACAGTTTTTCTTTAGCAATAAATATTGAAAAGCATTTAACCTACTGATTCCTCAATTATTGTAATTGTTTTGGGTATATATTTTTATTTTTGAAATTTACCAGTGGCTCCTGCATTTTCCACCTCGTTTTATACTCGAGTCAATAAGTTTTCCCAGTTTTTAGGGTAAAATTAAGGGGGTCGGCTTATATTCGGGTTGGCTTATACTCGAGTATATACGGTATTAGGCTTTTTCCTAGGTGTCTTTTATTTTTTTTCTTTAATCTTAAAAGGCTAATTATATGGAAACATCACTATAATATATTGTATGAAGTCTCACAATTATGTTTGTGAATTGGCCATTATGTCCTAATACTGGCAGCACTATATAAACAACTCATTAAGGTTTTAATAACCTTGGTATATCAGTGTCTCACACCTGTGTTCCTATCAATAGGTGGTGGTGTCTAACTGAGTGGTATTTATCATTGTTGTTGTGTATTTTTGTGTGCCATTCCAAGAATGTTGGAGCTTAAATTAGAGCAATGAATTAACATTAAAATTCTTGCTAAATTTGGTAAGAGTGGAAATGAAATCATGTTATTCTAAGTTTATGGGGATAATGCTACAAACAAAATGGCAGTGTACAAATGGATTAAATATTTTTTTATGAGGGTAAAGTATCACTGATGAATTGAGGTCCAGATGGCCATAGCAACCAGAACTTATGAAAACATTGCAAAAAGTCATTAAGTTGTGTGTCAAAATAATCAGCTGACTGTGAGAAGCTTAGCAAAACAAGTCAACATTGACACAGAAACAGTTAGGAAAATTTCAGTGGAAAGTCTTGGCCAAAAACTTATGGCTCTTGCACCATGATGATACACTAGCTCAAATGGAATTGCCTGTGAAAATGTTTTAGCCTATAAAGAAACAATTGTATTGGAACACCATCTCTGCTCGCCTGATCTGGCTCCAAATGTCTTTTTTCTTTACCAGAAGATAAAGGAATTATTGAAAGGAAGACATTTTGTTGACATTCAGGAGTTAATGCAATAACAGTTCTGATGGACTTTATAGAGAAAGAGTTCCAAATTGATTTGAAGGGTGGACCAGGAGCTGGCATTGGTGCATAGCTTTCCAAAGAGAGTATTTCAAAGGGACAATAGTGATATTCATCAATTAGGTATGTAGCACTTTCTTAGGATGAGTTCATGAACTTAGTTGTCTGATCTTATGCTTTTAGTACTACAGAGAAAATAGAGTTTAATGAGTGAAAACACTAATCATGAAATCAGAAATGATGTTCTAGAAAGACAGTTGTCACAACAGTCATCCCTACTTAAGGAGCAGAGACAGGAGTACTTCCTGGAGCATACTGTATTGACCGAAACTATAAATTTTACCTTTATATGTATATCATCTTTAATGTTCCAGGAAGACTGCCATAAGGGACCCTTCTATTAAAATATAAGAAGCAACAAGATCCTATTAGCCATTATCTTGGGGGTAAATAAAATAATGACAAAAGTAAATCCAAATTCTCAAATTCACTTCACTCTTAACTCTGATATAATAATGTACCATGAAGAATATATTTTAAGAAAATCTTTTACTGTAAACAGGTTTCCCAGAAATTTTTAGAGACCATGTTGAAATGCACCATGGCCAGTAGCATAGTGTCCCAGAATGTCTTCCTTATAAATAACTAGACAGAAACATTCTTAGCTGCTAGAATGTAATAGATTACATTAAATCATGAAATGTCCTCATAATATTTGATGTTTTTTAAATTTAAGCGATTTTTAAAAGTTATCACATAAAATGAAAATTAAAAAATTTCATCAATGATTACATTTTTTAAGGAAAAGAACTAGTCTTGAGTTATTCTGAGAGGTAAAATAATTATTTTGGGAAAAATAGATGTTTTAAAATCTGCAGAAAACCTAAGGAAGGCCAGTGTAAAAATAAATATTTTATTCCACTGGTAAATATGTTAAAAACTACATATATACACAACATAAAATAAAATGTTCAATATTAATGGTTGCTACTGATTGCTAAAATCTTTCATTTCTGAAGTATTTAGGTATATTATGTCCAAGATAAAGACAAATGTTATAAGAACAGGACATATTTTAGAAATATATAATTTGCAATTTTCCTTATGTTTCTATGTACAAAAATAATCTTGAAAGAATATAAGCAAACTAAAGTATTATGAAAACTATCTAAATAGGTTTCATTATTCACTTATTATAGTTAGTGTGCTCTAAGAAAATTATAGTGAAAAGATGTAAATTAAAATATGTATTTAATATAAATACAATATCAATATGTACTTAATATAAATAAAGTGATAAAACATTCTTTGGTAGAATATGACACAATATTTAATTTTACAAAATTTAGTTTTAATTTATGTTGTCTGGCTTGCAGGATGAATTTGTAATTAGAAATTTCATTCTTTATTTGGAAATAGACCACTCATTAGAATATGATGAACTAAATATAACTTTTGTTTCCACTTCTGAATGATTACTTGCTAGAGGAATTAACTCATCACTGTACAAAATTAGCAAATTAGATAAACTATATGAAATAATAATTTTCTAATTTTGGACAAATGACACTACAAAAATATTGTTACTGAGGAAGAGAAACAAATGAAGTAGATATTACTGTTGCCCAGCTTATTGGATAGAAGCAGTTTCCAGTCCCCAGCCTAGGAGAGCTTAAACCCAGCCCAGCAGTCTCACTAAGCTGAGTGTAAGATATCAGAATCAGGGGATGCTGATAATTTTCAGGGTAAGGTAACAAGAAGGACAGTACTCTACACAGCGAGAACTCCAGAAATCCTCCACAGGGTTTGCCAAATATGCCAGTTAGATACTGATGTGTACATGTAAGAGGGAAAACTATCACAGATGAGCAAAAAACCACTAGGAAGCAGCAGATGAACAATTCTGGGAGATCCAACAAAGCTGGGAACCATTTGTGTTTATACACTGTGAGATCCTGAAATATATGGGACACTAGGTATAGTCCTCAGCAATCTGCCTTCAGAAAGGGGTAAAATTAGATCAAGAATAAAGGCTTCTCTGTAATTACTCTCAAAACCATAAAAACTCAAAAATTTAAATATGATCCTTGAAACACACATCTGCAAGTAACTGAATAATATATTAGAATAAACCTCAGTACTTTTTGAAAGAATACAACAGATTCCTTCAGCCAAAAATGGCAAATTCCAATATCTGGCATCTAAGCAAAAGAAGTTTTACTTTGCAAAAAGAAGAGATATATAATCCATAACTAGGAGTAAAAATAATAGCAATCAATAGAAAAACTCAGAAATGATGAGGTTGATGGAATGATTGGTTAAGAGCTTAAAACAGATACAATAAAAATCATGAATGTATTCAAAAGTATAAAGGGAAATATATACATGATTAGAAGAGACATAGAGGATATTCAAAAGATTTAGTGGAACTTAAGACAAAAAGGATAATATCTGAAATGAAATATACATTATACAATATTTATGAAAGATTAAACCCTAAAGAAGAAAAGACCAGTGAACTCAGAGAAATATTTTATATAAAATAAACCATGATGAGAAAAAGGTCGAGTATGAATTAATATAAACCCATGACCAATAATCTATTAAGCAATAAAACATACATGTAATTAGAAAATTAGAAATAGAGATAACTGAACACATTTACACTGCTGGTGGGACTGCAAACTAATACAAACTATTTGTAAGGAAGTATGGAGATTCCTCAAAGAACTCAAACTAGACCTCCCATTTGATCCTCCAATCTCATTACTGGGCATCTACCAAGAAAAAAAAAAAAAAATCTTTTTATCATAAGGACATTTGCACTAGACTGTTTATTGCAGCTCAATTTATAATCGCCAAAATGTGGCTATAACCTAAATGCCTACCAACCCAGAAATGGATTAACAAGCTGTGGTATATGTATATCAAGAAATACTATGATTTAACCATAAAAAAAAACAATATATATAAAAGAAATATAAATATAAATATAAAAGAATGGAGAAGCATGAATCCTATGTACTTAATTAAAAGAATGGAGAAGCATGAATCCTATGTACTTAATTGTAATATGAAGGCCGTAGATGAGCTAATACAAGGGGGGTCGGGGGTAGGGGAATGAACAAGTGGGGATAGGGGAAGAAAGATAGTGAAAGGAGGTTATGGCATATGGCATACATCTTGGGGGAAGGAGACAATTATAAAAGGGACTCTACCTAACACATGCAATCAGTATAACCTAATTCTTTGTACTCCCAGTGAATCTCAAACAATAATAAAAAAAAAAAGAAGTAGAGGTAACTGAGTAAATAATTATAAAATATAGACTTAACAGTGTATACATAAAAACTATAACAAATACTGTGAGGGGAAAAGTGAAAGCATATTGCTATGTTTCTAACACTATCTATGAAGTTGTAGGTAGACTGAAAAGTTATATATGTGTATTGTAAAACCTAGAGCAAACATTGACAAATAATAAACAAAATAACATAAATAACAAAGCTGAAAATGCATGAAGCAAAATCTGATAAAACGGAAAGGAAACAGATAAATCTGTAAATGCAGTTAGAATTATGAGCACTTCTCTAATAGTAAATGAAGAAATAAACAAAAAATATCTATCAGTCTGTGAAAGACTTGAGGATTATTAAAAAAACTGTGATAGAATTGAAGATTATTATAAAAAACTGACTTGACCAGACTGACCATTAGGATACTTATAACATTTCCCCACTAGGCATTCTTTCAAGCATATTTGGATAATTTGGATATTACCAAGATAAACCATATTCTTGACCATAAAATAATCCTCAATGCATTTCAAGAATAGAAGCACATGAGGCATTTTTTAATGATCACAATGGAATTAAACTGTGACTTAATAATGAATAGTTACCTGAAAAACCCTCCAAATATTTAAAATTAAAATATGAACTTTTAATGAAATATGGGTTAAAAAATAAATCACAAAAGTAATTAGATATAGCCTACCTTAACACCATCTTAACTAAATGATAGACTGACATCACTATGGATGCCATGTTGAGATTTCTGTACTCCTGATATCATATGAGAAGAGCAATTTACTTCTATGATCTTATTCCCAAGAATCTATATCCCCTATCTAAAGATAAAAAGATACAGAAAATAAAAATAAAAAACACTTTACAAAATAATTGATGAAATTGTCTTTAAAACACTAAAGATGATAAAAAACAATGAACGATGGAGAAACTGTCACAGACCAGATGAGACTAAGAAGATATAACAACTAAATGAGATGTGGTATCCTGGACTAGATTCTGAAATAAGGAAATGACATGATTGTAGAATATGGTGAAATCCAAAATATCTGGTATTTAGTTAATGGTAAAATACAAATTTTGATCTCCTAATTTTCACAAGTGTCTCAAGAGTGTGAAGGGATGATTTTTACTCTTATTGCAACTTTCCTTAAAATCTAACATTATTCTGAAATAAAAAGTTTAGTTAAAACAAAAGAAAGTTATAATACCTATATATAATCACGTAGACATTCATACGAATGATAAAACACAAATAGTCCAGAAAGAAGGAGGGGGATGGAGGGTGGGGGGAGGGGGAATGAAAAATGGAGGAAGGGTATTTGGTGGGACCTTACCTAATGTGCACAATGTTAAGGATACAATTCAAAACAACTAAGGGTATATTATAAACGTCTTATCGCAAAAAATAAGTGAGGTGATTATTATGTTAATCAGTTGACTTAAGTGTTCTATATTGTATATCAAATCTTCACATTGTACCCCAAAATGCATACAGTTGTGGTTTAATAAAAATATTTTTAAAAGAAAGCTATTGAAGTGTATTATTATGAGATACAAGTTACTAGGTCAAAGGATATTACCAAAGATAAAAAGCTCATTTCTTATTTATAAAAGAGACATTGAATTGAGAGGACATAATAATCTTCAGTAGTCTTTTGCACAAAAATAGAGTTGCACAATGTCTGGACCAAAACATGTTAGAAATTAAAGGAGAAATAGACAAATTCACAATTATATTAAAATATGTCAATAGCACTAACTTAAAAATTGATGTAACATATAGGCAGAAAATGAATAAGTATGTAGAAGATTTTCATAACATGGCCAAACAACTTTACCAAAGAATAAATCACTTTTTTGAATAACACCTTTCACCTTCATTACAGAACAACATAGCCAGTGCTGAAGATGCAAAGAGCCTGTATAGAGAAGACCCAAGTATTGCAAAATTTAGCTTTGCAAGAACCCCAGAGAGAACTTCATACAGTCTCCATGGTATCTTAGTGACAATGACTGATCCACCTAATGCTTAAAATGCATCAGGTAAGAACACGGTTGATGTGGCTTCAGCAGTGGGGTAAAGAACTAAGTTAAGAGTGGGTTTCTTCTCTCTGCCATCTAGAAGAGGGCCCTGCACACAAAGACCATGATAGGTTCCTTCATAAGAATACACCCAAATGGGAGAATTTATAACAGCAGAAAGAAGCTTGAAGTTACTATCATATATAGAACCTAAGGAGGATACAGTCTGTAGTAGGCAGCCAGATGAAAAACAGAGCCCCCCAAAACAGAGTATAGTTGCAAATATTTCCAGTAGGGTAATGTTCAGAAAAATTATGAAAGCACTCCACAAAAGAAAGAGTTAGTTGTATAAATCCTTCATGTTTAGAGGGAATCAACACCATAATAGTATCTATCAAGGAAATTGTTTGTGCCCTTTGTTCTTCACTGACTCACCCATATTTTCTTTAATCACAAAATCATCCCTTTGGTCATGTGTTTTGCTACTCTTATTATCAGATGCTGAGAATAATTATCCAAACTTTTAATAGATTCATATGAGTCTAGTGTTTAATAAAAAATATTATACCACCCCTTCCCATAGTGCCATCATGGAATTCTATGCTTTTTATGTTTATATAATAAAATAAATCTGGAACAAGTGACACCCAGTGGTATTTGTGTTCTTTCTCATAGATACTGAGAGAGAGTAGTAGTTCCACAAGTGTGTGAGTCTTTATTGATTGTTTTGGGAAAAAAAAAAGACAGATGAAATATATTAAATATTTGTATAATTATGTATAATATTTATGTATAAACATTGTATAATTATGTAAATAAGGGCCATAGTTGCACAGTAGAGTATGTTTATGAAAAACATACCCTGAACATAATTACAATGAAAGCTCCATCAGACTATTTTACCCAACGGCCTGGATGACAACATTCTGAAAGTAGATCATCATGCATATACACATATAGATACACACATACCTGTAAACACACACAGATTATACATACACATACATATTTACACACCTATATACCTATTTGCACATGATATAGAAATAGAACTGTCAATGCTATCATGCAACCTTACTCAATAGGGTAATCAGAAAGATATGAGGTCTGACAATTAAATTTGGGAACTCATCCTAGAAAAAAATGCCACATATCTCCTTGTTGAATATGACTATAGTCTCCTTTGAAGGACTCCCCTTGAGAAGCTACACACCAATACCAGCACCTGGTCCATCTGTCAAAGCAATATGGAACTCTTTTTCTGGAACAGCCATCAGAGTGGTTGTCATATTGTAATTGGTATCCTGAATGTCATGAAAATGTCTTTCTTTCAATATTTCCTTTAACTTCTGGTAAAGAAAAAAGTCACAGGGGCCAGATGAGGTGTTTAGGGAGGGTGTTCCAATACAGTTATTTGTTTACTGGCTAAAAACTTCTTCACAAACAGTGTTGTGTGAGCTGCTACACAGTCATAATGCAAAAGCCACACCTTTATCAAATCAAGATTTTCAGTTAAGATTTTCCTGACTGTTTTTCTATCAGTGTTAACTTGTTCTGCTAAGCTTCTCACAGTCAGCCAATAATTACAATGCACAATTCAATGAATGTTTTCCATGCTTTTCATCAGTTTTACTTGTTATTGGTTGCCCTGATCTCTCTTCAACAGTGACACACTTTCTCTCCCCTCAGATAAACATTTAATCCATTTGTACACTGACGCTATCTTCATGGCATTATCCCCATGAACATGGACTAACATGCCCCTGATTTCACTTCCACTCTTTTCAAGTAACAAGAAACTTAATGTTCATTGCTCCAATTCAAACTCTGACATCCATGAGATGACACACAAAAACACCTAACAACAATGATGAGCACAAGTCAGCAAGATACCACTACACATCCACACAAACACAGCCAGGAGCCACTGATATACCAAGGTTATAAAACTTTATGGAGTTGTTTGTACAGTGCCGCCATCATAAGCATACTGTGGCAAGTCTGTGAAATTAACTGTCAGAACTTGTATGATTAACTCTAAAGACTGTAGGTTTTATGGTCTAATAAAATATCAGAAAAACATTACATAGTGTTTCAGCCTTACTCTTTCAACCTTCTTATTTCAGGAAATTTTATTTATAATTAAATTAGTATTTTTTTTGTATTACATTCCAAACTACTTATTATTCTTTATAAAAATTTATTTTTAAGGTTAATGATTACAGAGAGTGTGTGTTTGTACATCATTATTTTAGGAAAATGTGACATGAAAAGGGAGTGACTGAACCCAGATTCATGTCTCAGCCTTAGCACTAAATATTAAAATTTTCCATTAATTAGCAACCATTAGACCTTTACTTCATCTATAAAGATCTTTGATAAAATTAATTTTTTGTCTCAATTCCTGAAATGTCACAATTAAAAGTGTATTCATAAATACAGATGGTTTTTCCAAGCTCATCTCTGTAATAACTTTTAATTGATACATTTAAAAAGACAATAACAAGAGAAAATAGTGCAAAAATCCTAGATAATTGCCTATGATAATATGATGAGAAAATAGGCTACTGATTCACAGATTCTCTGAAGAAATTTGTCAAAATACTAGATTTTCTTTTTCATCTGTGAGAGCTCATACTAACTCCTAATTAATTGAATCATGAACTTCAAAAAACTCACAAGTGAATCATTATAGCTTTCATGAAAATGCTGTTTCTCATGTCTCTGACATTTTTTCACACTTCCAACACTGAGAGGTTTGTTTTCTCTTAGAGAGTCACTCACCGAGTCTGTCTGTATGGATTGTGATACTTGGGATAAGAGTCAGTGGCTGTCACGGCCTCCCTCTCTGTGTTGGCTGTTACTTCAGACCTCATTCTCCTTCGCCCTCACCTGTGCTTTAGCCACACTGTTCTTTCAGTTCTTTGATCCTTCCCAGCTTGGGGCCTTTGCTATTGCTTAACTTCCACAGTAAATCTTTGCACTGGCAACTCCTCCTTATCATTCAAGTGTCAAGTTACTTCCTGCCTCTTTAAAGAGTATTTTCTTATTGTACAATAGAAAGACAGCCTCGTCCCCCCCAATCACGTCTATCCCTCTTATACTACCTTATTTTGCTCACAAAAATCCTCCTTGTCTATAAATATCTCTTCCTTTTTTCTTTACTTATTTACCATATCTCTCTCAATCTCTGTACTTGAGCAGCCCTATATATAGATAATAGCTACATGTAGCTATTTAAATTTAAATCAAATTACTAATATAGTTTCTTGGTCACATTAATCATATTATAGAAATGTAAGACCTATCTGACTTATATCTAAGTGTTTGTTTGGCTACCACATAAACCGGCACAAATTATTTCAGTTAGTTCTAATAGATATTGCTACTATGTTATGCAAGTTTCAAGAGTCAAAATCTTTACTGATTTTTTTTTCACAGTTATTTTTCTAAAGTCTAGAAGAGTTCCAGGTACACAACAAGTATCACACCAGTATTTGTTGACTAGATTGCTAGTAAAACCCAGCACATTTTAGCTTTCTCCAATAATACGCACAAGACACACACACACACTCATACCTGCACACATGGAAATAATTTGCAAATGAATAAACAGCAAAAAAACACAAGACCTATTAAAGATATGAAAGATATTCCAGATTTCAGATAAACGTTTAAATTCAGACAACTCCATTTATTGTTATATTTCTCTCTTTCACCTTCTTTCTTTCTCAAATAGACATATGTACGGAAACAAGACACAATTATAGAAAATGTCCCTTTTACATATGCTAAAGATAAAAGATGTTGCAACCATAAAAGTAGAGAAAGTAGCTATGAAGAAAAATCAGTTTAAGATAAAGAGTAATTACATGAAAATGAAAAACATGATTGGTAAGTGCAAGTCCTTGATTGAAGCAGTAAACAGTAGCCTGATTAGTACAGAAAATTGAACTGAAGGAGAACACATTTGCCTATGACTCTTAAAAAAAAAAAAAAAGAAAAGAAAAAACCAGAGAGGGGCTGGAAGTTAAAATTGTGTAAGTGAAGAATGTGTCCATCAGATTCTCTCTCTCTATAAAAGTCAACGCATAGATGATAGAATGAAATTAGGGGGATCATTTAAAATGCTAATAATAGTAAAATAAAACTATCTTGCAGACCTAAGTTTTCAAGATGGAGTTTCAGATATAAATAAATTAAAGAAGATAAATAAGTTTTAAAAAATCACATTTCAAGGAAAGAGGTAAAATTATCCTAAAACTTATAACCCTCCATCCCAAACCAACACACCCAAAAAGATTTTAATGCAAAAAGATTTAAGAATTTTCTGCCACAATAAATAGCGGAACAAGTGGAGCAATGTAGCTAGAGGTTTCCTTTCCGGTAGAAGGAGATCCAAGAAATAAATCAGAAGAACTAATGAAAAAAATTCTGTGTTCTCTATTCACTCAATTATAATCATTTAGAATTCACACTAAGGTGAATTTTTTCTTTCACTCAATCTGAGTCTTCCAGAAAAAGTGGGTTGTTTATTCTATTAAAAGAACCAAGACAAATCAAAAATTGGTGGCAATACCATAGATTTCACTCCTGCTGGGGTGATGAGGAACAAGTGGGTATGTATTGATCCATGTCTCAGATTACTGTCAGAATTCTAACTTATCACAGAGGGTAAAGAAATTAAGGCCCTTAATTGTTTTTGTCAAAGAGTACTCTCTTGCGATATTTTCAGAATTGGTATTAATGGTTCTTTCCACTCAACTTTCACATAAGAAATTGGAGCATATATAACAAGCCTTATCTCTAGAATAGCCACTGGATTGTGGTATTAGAACCTGTAACCGGAGTTTCAAATATTCAATGGAAGAAATTATACTCCCTTACAATCTTTATTAAAGGAGACTGTCATACATCAGGATTTCTGTGTAGTCAGATCAATTGTTTCATCTTCCAATTAACTGAAAACATTTAAAAAAACTAAGCAACCAGAAACTACCTTATCTCCTTTTTCATCTTTTAAGGAAAATGTAGTGTTACTTCGCTAAGAAGAATTCCAGAGGTAGAGTGATTAAATTGATGCCTGAAATATTTGGTCACGAACTCAGGCTCTTTCTATCCTGCCATTCTTTAGCTTCAACTTCAGGCCAGCTCTTCTGACAGTACTAAAATTCCTGCCACAGCTACAGGCATCATTAGCCAATAACACACCATTTATTGTAGAAAAAGAGACTATGTCTTCCTGCATGTATCCCTTTCAGTGAGTCTGGACATCTTTTCCAGAAGCATCCATCAGGCTTTCTCTTTCATCTAATTGATGGGAATTATGTCATTTAACAATTGCTGTAACAATCACTGTCAAGGGAGATGAGATTGCCAAGATGAACTTCAACTAATGAGAATTGAACTCTCAGCCAGAAATACTCACTCAAAACTGATTACTGTAAAATTATGTGGTCTAATTAATAAGACAGAAAGAGAGAGTGAGTGTTAAATAGGCAATGGATAGTGCTGTTGTATTGCTCAACCCCTAAAACTAGTTTACAAAAATAAATGGCATCTTTAGTAAAAAGCCCCATAGACAAATGGAGTGTCTTGAAAATCTATTGTGTTGTTGCTCAGTAGCTACTGGTTCCATTGCATCTCTGGCAGTTGGATGTTGATAAACAATAGCTGGGCTGTAGTTGCTTTGGCCTTCTCTGAGGGTAACAACATATGGCAGCACCACAGGGCATGGAGGACAGGAAATTGCTATTTATAGCCTCAAGTAGAGAGACAGGTAGCAATGCCAGAAACCAGTAGGTCTCTGGAGCTGAGATGGCCTCTACTTTTCTGACAGATGGCATTGCACAGAACAAAACCAATCCATTGGTCCCAAGAGACTTAGATCTCACTAGGTTCACTAGATGCAGTAGTATATTTTGAAATTGAAATAGGGTTTCTGGAGAGCAGAATTTATGTTTCAAACAGTACCATTCTCCCAGCAATATACTGGCTAAATTGTGTAGTAGAAGAATTGGAGTAAAGATTTTGTATGTTAAAATGACATAAAATCATTAAGTAAAGTACTATGTGTGTGTGTCTCTGTGTGTGTGTATTTATATATATGTACTTGTGCACGTACAGGTGTTTATGTACATGTGTATATACACATAGATCTTTTATATGAGCTGAAGAACAATTCCAGGACTTTCTGTCCTTCAGTATGGTGTCTACTAACTCCAGTGAAGTCCTGTCGCTTTACATCTGGCTAATAAGCTCCAGTGTATAAAAAGGTAGCACTTGACTTATTTTCACGAAAGTATTTGCATGATGTGTATCATTTCATACATCATTTTTTGCATAAGGTACAAATGAAAACTAGATTGTAGTATTTATGTGAAGAAATGATAATTATAGACATTTATATTTTAGTTAGGCATGTTTTTAATTATACCAAAGTACATTTTATCAAAAAATTAATCGAATTTAGTAATATAATATGAAATAACAGACTTTACCAAGTTAGAGGACAAAAGACTAAGTTGTTGGAAAACTTGCTCACCTACAAAAAAGACTAGTTTAGAGAATGCATTCTTCTTTCATCAAAATGAAAGCTTAATCTTTAAAAACTAATATCCAATGTTAATGAAAGAGTAACTATGAATAGCCAGATGTTGTGGCAGGCACCTGTAGTCCCAGATACTCCAGGGAGCTGAGGCAAAAGGATCACTTGAACCCAAGAGTCTAAGGTTGTTATGAGCTATCATGCCACAACATTCTGCCTTAGGGTAACAAAGTGAGACTAAAAAAAAAAGAGTAACTATGATGTTTAAAATAAATGTGCTTTTGATTTCTAACCTCTATTTTTTTTTTCTCTGTCTTATGCAAAAGAGTAAATGCTATTGATGGTATGTGAGAGCATTTACTTTTAGATCTTATATGTACTTTGTGAAAGCAAGTAGTCATTTGGGACTTTTGAGACTTTTAATTATTGTCAGGAGAAAATACTAGATGATATTAGGATTATGTTCACGTTTATGATAGAACAATAGACATTAAAAAGAGTAGAAATGATTGCAATCCATAGAAAAATGGTTCTCTATTCAGTATAGATACCCGAAATAAGCAACAGTAATTTGGCAATAGGCTCATTTAATAAACTGAGGCTTTATCACTATTAGTTTCTTGTAAATGGAAAACTATTAAAAATGCATCAAGCAGAACACTTAGGAACATTAAAAAGAGCAATTCATCTGAAATAACACAAATAATCTCAATTTAGTACATGCTAAAATATTATGCCATATTGTAGTATATTTACAATTGTAATAATTTAGGTATCTTATAATGCAAAATAATTTAATTTGCTGTCCCTAAGAAATAAAAACAACTAAGAATATTATGAAAAAATAAACCAAATGTTGCAAATGATTATTTGGCCTACTTATTATGTTAGTCTGCATACATAATTACGTTTTAGAAGAGCTTGTAAACACTAAATGCATGAACTTGCTGTGCTATTTTTTGTTGAAATAGTCACAGTGATTATGACCATAGATTGTTTTTAAAAATAACCTTCCATAAACTGGCTATATTGAACTCATCACCTGCAAAAGAGTTGTTTAAATGCAATGAGAATGTGATATATAAGCAGGGAGGAATCTTGTTAATTAATGTTGGTTTTTAAAACATGGTGTATGTATCAATTTCCATATTAGCAAAATGATGTTAGGATTATGTTCATGCAATTTCAATAGGATTTTGAGTTAGTGATAAATCAACACATATTTATTAAATACTATGTATTTAGAACCAAAATTTGCATTCATATGCAGCACAATTTGTGGTACATATGTGATTAAAGATGCAGCTATGTGATTCATTTACTCCATTTACCTAAGGGGGTGGGATTGGTGTTTCTGGGAAGGAAAAATATGTTGGAGACACAGTCTACTCTCCTTATGTCACCTGATAAGAAAAAGAAAAGTCTTACAGAAGAATGACAATCTATGGAATACTTATGGCAAATAGAACTACTTATGGTAAACTTACCTGAAATCCATGGTTTATGGAGAATGGCTCGCTAGAAAATAAGAAAAAAGTATGCAGATGTCTGCAGGTAACATGAAGATGTTTTATGACCTAAGACTCCTTCATCTGAAGAAGGTGACTGTGTCACTCCCAGAACCTCAGCCTGGACCTAACATATCTGATATGAATAAAAAGTATTTCAGAACCAACTTGAGGATCCTTGAGTTCCCATAGCTCTTGCTTAAATTATTAGTAAAGTTCGATAAGAACTCTGAACAATAATAGCTCTAATTCTTGCCAGGACTTGACTCTCTTTTCTAATTATCTTACTTTGCACTTAGATATTGTAAAATTCCAGCAAAAAAACTCCCAAAAAACAAAAACAGAAAATGCATTAGCAATATTAATATTTCATGTGTTAACTATAGTTCTTCTGATCAAACTATCTTGTTAAATTTCAACCTGTGGTTATGAAATTTTCATCTTAACCTACAAATATGAATAAGTAGGCAATATAGCATTGCGGAGAAAAATTAAGACTATAGCATTACACAGGTTGAGTTCACATCCTGATTCATCCTAAAAAAACAAACAAACAAAAAAAAAACTCATCTACTTTGGCCTCAGTTTTCATTTTTGGGATATACACGTAAAAGTAGAACAGTGTTTCTTACCCTTTTTTAGATCATGGCACACTTGCATGTATAATTAAACTTCTGTGGCACACTTAAATTATTTTTATTAAAAAAAGAGCAAAATAAAGAATATACTTACTGTGCTTTGAATTTTTCAAAAATAATTTAATTAATGATCTTTAAGAATTTTCATGGCACACCTATGATCCTCTCATGGCACACTAGTTGAAAATCACTGAATTAGAACCTCACATGTTTATTCTGAAATTTTAATATAACACATCATATAAAGAGCGGATAAAATAATGTTATACATTCTAAATATTATTCTCTTTTAATTTAATTATCTAAGAACATAACCTGAAATTGTTTCTTTTAGAAATATATTAAAAGGAATGTTTTATGAATATCCAATAAGAAGGTTTTCTAGACCAAGTATTTGTATATATATATATAATATTATACATATGCAAAACTTTTATATAACTATTAATTTCTCATCAATTTATTATTGAGGAAATAAAATATATTTGAATTTGTTTTGTTTCTTTTTTACTCATGTTTTTATTTGTATGTTTCATGCCAGGCTAAGCCCGTATTTATTAGGGACTATAGCATTACATTTTCTAGAACTTTTAGCATTTAAGAAAAACAATGTGATCATATTACTAATAGAAAGAAAGAAAGGATGTGTCCCTTCACAACCGTAGTGTTCAAATGTACCTTATTCCATCCCAACTTTTAATATGACCTGACTAGAAGCAAAGAACTCCAAAGCCCACCCATGTCACAGAGCTGCAGATGGGAGAAACACAGGACCCTGCACCACAGAATGAAATGCTACCTACTAAGCCCTAATATACCATTATACCTATGGCAAAATAGCTTTTTTCTATTTCTTGTTCTATTATATTATTCTGTGGGGCTATATCTATTCTTATTGTGATAAGTTCTGAGAATTTCTAGGTTATCTGTTCCTATGGTTAGCATTACTGTCTTTAGTACAAATTAAAACTTTTAATTGGAGTCAGGTAGTGTATTTTGTTTCTTTTTATTGGATTTGTGACATCTAAGAAAACATATAATTGGGATTGGATTTTGAGAATACTTGATAAAGGATTTTAGAATATAAGGCCTGATAAGTCAGGTACCCCGTGATTACTTGGCTCACTGACAACACTCATCGATGTCTTCTTGACTAAATGGCATGTGGACATAGACGTTTTTTGACAGATCCAATGTAACTACAAATACATGAATTTGATAATGTTCTTCTGTATTTTTACTAACATCTTAATATCTGTTTTATGCCTAATCATATGTCTAGATTGAGCCCTGAAATTGCAGATGCTTAGAACACCATTGGCCATCATGACATTATCACCCCTGTTCATATCTTACACTTTGCTGGAGAGATTTAGCCATAAAGGGAACAGTTTATCTCAGTACCATTACTACAAGTAACAAATATATCATGGTATGAACAAATATCATCAGTAGTTAATGGTAAAAGAAGGATAATCTATAGATATTTTTTGGATAAGTCAATGTTTACTTCTCTAAGGTAAAGAAGAAAGTCAGTGAAACTTCAGAATATGATGTTGCTTCGTGCCCCTATAAGAGGGGTAAAACTCTCCAGCCCCAGAGGTAAAGCAGCAACCTTAGAGTGACTGATGACAATTTTAATCAATTAGATTTATATTTACATTTTTGTAAGCATAACTGTTTTCTTCCAATAAGGCTTGCTAGAGCAGTATTTGCGGGAACTTTTTTGAGATACCTAGAGAAGTCCACTAAAGATCCCTTAAGAGTAACTCATTGTGGCATAAAGCTGACATTCAAAGGCTCAGATGGAACAACAAATAAGATAGGTTAAAGGACCTTAGGTCCTTTCATTTTATCCAATTCAAGTAAAGGAATAAGGGAAGAGTAGAGTGAAAGAACACCTGAACCCATAGAAAATAAGAGAGTAGGTGGTGTAATACAAATGAAAGAACAGGCATCAACTCACTGCACCATTGCTAATATTCCAAATGCCTCATGGGACTTTAACTTTGGTTGATGGATGTGAGGTCAGTGAAATAAATTACATGTCAATACTATGAATTTGGATCTTGACATTTATTTTCAGGAATTAAAATGGAATTGTACATACCTGAAGGTGTTTAAAAAATTTGTAGGTTATGTTCTAAATGTCAACCACGTTCATGGTAGAAAGTCATGACAAAAAATGAAAAAAACATACAATGAATAAAAATTAAAATCATTTCTTGGTTCTTACATTTCAGGCACAGTCATTAAATAAGCTTATAAAAATTATGTTTTTTACATACATTTTCTGATATAATATATTTTCCCACTTATCCAGTGGGATCTCCATGCATAAAATACAAAACCAACCCTCCAAAATAATCCATTAAGTTTGTAAACATCATATCATGCATTAGTTAAAACAGATCAGCATGCTAATAAGATAGGTTAAAGGACCTATCTTAGTAATATGGAATTATTTATATGTTTATCTTTTGTTAACTTCAGCATGCAATAAAAGCAAAAAATGAAGTTTTTCACTTGTGTGCACATGTAAAAAGTAAAACAGTTTTAGTAGGTCCAGGTAAGAATTTAAGGATTCTTTTTTTCACTAAAATGTTAAGGTTTCTTTTAATTTTTAATAAAATTGCTTAAATAAGCTAAAAATTAAAAGTGACTCTTAAAAGAAAAGAGTTATAGAAAATAGCATTATAAAATATATAATTCAATATAAAATTGCTTCGCTTTGCATTTACTGAAGGACAATTTAAGTATTAAAAGTCACATAAATACAACTTGAATTTGATACTTTTTAATATACTTTGTTCCCTGATTCCTTGCAGAATATATATTTGACAGATTTGCTACCAAAAAAAGAAGAAAAGTAACTGATTTGAAGTACTAATTCAACAGAAGTATTCATATGATCCAAATATGCTTTAACATTTTTTAGCTTAGATCACTATTTCTGAGTGACATTAGGCACTTAGGTATCAGTACAAATGTGGTGAAAATCATTTGCTTTCTAAGAATATCCTGTTCTTGCAAATGAAAAGTATCTGTTATGAAGGAATATTTGACTGATGCAGTTAAAATCATTGAAGTATTGATCATTGATATATGGCAGAAGATTGGCGAAGCTAATAATCATAATCTTATTTAATAATTCCTAAAATTAATATCAGGGATATATCTATATCTCTCCACATGCTGTATATACATGGGTGTATGTATCTCATATAATATCCTAAATGTTTAAAAAAAATTTTGTTTCAAATTTTCGTACTATACTTAATGGTAAATTCTTGCTCTTACAAAATTGACTCATTTTTATACCATCATTTAAGTAGTTTTAGACGACATTAAGAAGGAAATGAATTAAATTTTATGACTGGAATTGAGCACCAAACTTCTGAATAAAATAAATGTGCTAATTTAACAATATCATGGATTGTTAAATTATTTGCCTAAATGCTAAAATTCTCTGTTTAGTCTCACATGCTACACTAAGATCATTCTCTAGGCAAAATAAAATAATAATGCCTCATTGGCTAGTTCCATTCAATCTGGCTATCATTTCTTGTAAATTTTAAAATACTGATATAAAACTTATTTGCCTCCCTTCTGAAAAGTCAACAGTATGTTTTTTGCTATGCTTTCATAATAAAATTAACTTAGTTGTCTTTATCAATTTAACCAAATCTACTTATTTATGATTTTAATGTATCATTTCTCCAAACTGATATATGAAATAAACTTTGGTCTTGTTTCACAAATTTATCTCATTTACATAAATTAAAATACTGTTACTTTTACCAAGGAATCTTGCAAACATAGCTACTTTTCTGTAACATATTCCCGGGCCTAATAGCAGGTGCTACCATGTTCTTGACACAGGAAAGTAACTCCCAACATTAATAATCACTTGAAGTCCCAGTGGGTGCTTGGCTGTAGTCTCATTGTTCTAGCAATGGCTTAATTACAGGCTAAACAAAGGGAGAAATATTTCTTGGATAGAGGTGGTGTTTTCCTGGAATTAGGGAACAGGAACAGTTCCTCTTTTGGACTAAGTATGGTAAACAAGAGGCTTCAGGTATATGACCTAAGAGAAACTCTTAAGCACTCCTCTCCTTCCAGCAGCTGACTGACAAGAATCCTGCTTGGCCAAAAGGATACCATGGAATCTAAATTGCTAGCCATGAGAAAAGTGGTCAGACATGTCTCATCATGCTTCCTGTCTTCTTAAGGATATCCTTTGTAGCTCATTAACAGGCTTAATGTTAGGCAGGACAAACATGTCCAGGTTCTCCTGGAAGGTTTCCTGAAAAACTTTTATGATAATGACGGGATAATGAAGAGCTAACGTTAAGAAGCAGTTGCTGTCTCCATCATCTTGGTTCTAATTTACTGGACCTTGTCCTGTGCCTATTTTGTTTAGATCAAGGTGATTCAATATTTTGTTTTGAGAACTCCTGACTCAGTGAAGTAATGCCTGCTAGTTCCCTATCCCACTATGAAGTATTACTTTGGGCAACATCTCAAATTGAATTTCTTCTTCAATATACTTTAAATAAAGAAGTCTTCAGTTTTGAACATCTAGTGAGTACCACAAACCTGAAGAAAAAAATAAAAGATCTACCTTTTAATAAGTTGAACACATAAAAAGGTACACTAGTGTGTGCTAATTGATATTTAAAGTATTTCTTTTCAGAAGATACTTTGAGTACTTCAAGAAAAGTGTGTTACTTGGGGTCTGTAATAAAAACTATCCTAAAGGAGCTAGTGTTCTTTAAGACTTGAAGGTGCTGTGGCAGGGCCTGTGGCTCAGTGAGTAGGGTGCCGGCCCCATATACTGAGGGTGGCGTTTTCAAACCCAGCCCTGGCCAAACTGCGAGAAAAAATAGCCAGGCGTTGTAGTGGGCGTCTGTAGTCCCAGCTACACAGGAGGCTGAGGCAAGAGAATCGCCTAAGCCCAAGAGCTGGAGGTTGCTGTGACTTGTGACACCATGGCACTCTACTGAGGGCGACAAAATGAGACTCTGTCTCAAAAAAAAAAAAAAAAAAAAAAAAAAAGACTGCAAGGTGCAGTGTAGAAAATAATTACATCTCAAAAAAACCAAGTGGCTATGGAAATGAATGCATTCTTGAAAGGGGAGTCTTTTTTTTTTTTTTTTCAGGAATTGGGATTGGCTCCATGCTGTGGAGTTCAGTATGGCATTATAAGGGTGGTTGTAACAGAGGAACATAAAGCTTGCATGAGAGGATTATTAAGGAAATATTCAACAAATAGTTTGAGTGGCAAACTGCAGTGTGCCTAATTTACAATTTATTTGAAGTTTTGTTTTGCCTCAAATTGATTGCTTAAGAAAGTGGTTCTCAACCTTCCTAATGCCACAGCCCTTTCATACAGTTCCTGTGGGTCGTGACCACAGGTTGAGAACCGCTGCCTTAAGACATATTTATGGCCAAGTCCTTGAACTAAACTTTCAACACCAGTTGGATAGTTCAACTACCAGAAATAGTCTAAAACTGAAAGCTGACATAAAGCAGGAGCTATTTCTGTTGGAACTCATTTTACAGAGTTCTTATGTAGCACTAAATAAAAACAGCCCTAAATTTCCCAACTGCCTCTGCTAATGTAATCATGTAGGTTAGAATCTTCTCTGTGATTATTCCCTATTTTAGCTTAGTTAAATGTATATTCACATACTGTGTTTTCTTTTGAAGATGGACATTTCTGTGCCAGTCTTGTGTCACGGAATTGCATTTTATTTTTATCACTTGCATTTCTGATATGATTTTATAGGCAAATAGACACATCTATGGGCTTTTATATTTCAGTGCAAAATATTTCTTTTACCAGCAAGTTCTTCATTACTCTTATTAAATCAAAACTCTTTATTGATATATGTATACTCTTATTTCTTGAACATTATATAGCTTGTTTTATGAAATTAGATATAATTTGAACTGGATATATTGATTTAATTTCACTAAATCAGTAGTTCTCACATTTGAACATATATTAACATAAGATCTTTGGCGGAACTCAAAGCATGCATTCCAAGACCCACTTTCAGATACTCCTATTAGAGAAAGATAGGATCATGATCAGGAACCTGTCATTTCATCAAACACTTCAAGTGATTCTGCGTCATATAATCTTTCTGAGAACACACTTCAAAAAATACTAATTTATATACTATAGGCAATGATGTTTTTAAAATAAAAAAAAAAGTGGTTTCTTTAACTATTTTCATTTTGTTTTTAAGAAACCATTGTAGGAGACTGGCTAATTGTTAAATAATACAAATAAAGAGAATATTTCCTTATAAGCTACTATATTTTACATTTGGTAATTTATAAGGTGCATGTTAATGTAGTGTTTTCTTAGTGATAAATAGCTTTTACGCACAATTGGGTCACCATATATATTCATGAATGAATGATTGTATAAATGTGTTTGTACTGTGGGAAAATTTTGAAACAACTATCTTTCATTAATTAGAAGCTGAATTAGAAACTGATTAAGTAGAAGAATGTTTAGTTTTATTGTCTTTTTTGTTGCTGTGCTTGAACTTCTAAAAATCCGAGATGTGGATCTAATACTTGCATATTCATGGTTATTATTAGCATTGCTATTTTAGATGACACACTACCTGTCATGAGCCTAACAGTGATCCCAGAAACATGGATTCACTCTATATTAAGCTCTTCTAAAATTAACTGTGATTATTTTATTAAAATGATACATAAAGTGATATGTCACATAATTGTAAGGAGATTATTATACAGGATGGCCATAAAATTCACGTGCAATTTAAAATGAACATATCCTACTTAGTAAAGTATCTCAATAATGAAAGAAAAAATATCCAATGTACTCGGTACTATTATGAAACCCATTTCAATCACTCACACTTTCATATGAAGACTAGATCACAACTATGGCCCAAGATGAAGGAGGGAGGAGGAGGAATGGGAGGGAAGGGGGGAAATCAGATCGAGAGAGGGTGAATGGTGGGATCACACCTATGGTGCATAATGCAGTGGTACATGTCTGATCTATTAGTATAGACTATAAATGTCTTAGCTATATATTAATCAGTGTGATATAAGCGTTCCTAATTCTGTATTAAATCAGCACATTGCACCCCCTAAATGCATTAATGTATACATGATCTATGTATTTATGATTTTATAAAAATAAAAATAAATAGCACACTATTTAAAATTGCACATAAACTTTATGGCCACCCTGTATAATACACAAGTCATTATTTTACAAGAATTGATTTGTTTTACTGTTTAAGATACCTCTGTCTTTTACCGTTTGTTCACATAATTAAATGCAATTTTCTTCCAAAGGATTTGTATCTATTACAATTTAACCAGGAAAACAGACATAGCTTTACATTTTAAAGGAGAGAAAATGTAATGCAAGGACTTGGTTATACAAGTCATAGAAAAGCTGACCAGGCTAGGATAAAAGATTTATACCTAAGGCATGCAACAATAAAAATCCTCAAAGAACGAGTCATGAAACACTTGATTATATATTTCTGGGGAAGGATTTTATGAAAAAGACTTCCATGGCAATTGCAATAACACCAAAAATAAACAAATGGGACTTAATTAAACTAAAAAACTTCTGTAAAGCTAAGGAAAGAATAACCTTCAGAATGGGCAAATATATTTGCATATTATGACTTGGACAAAAGCTTGATAACTAGGATCTATCAAGAACTCAAATTAATCAACAAGAAAAGACCCAATAATCCCAAGTGCAGGAAGTCTCCACTGTCTCAAAAGTGAAGAAGAAAGGTGGAGACAGTACTACTAAAGGCCAGTGTCTGAGTCTTCAGGAATTGCCTTCTTCAGGAATTCCATCCCTAGAGAGACACTGTCCAAAGTAGAGAGGAGCAAGGACAAAAGCCAGTCTTTCCCCTAGGTTCCTCCTTTAATCATGCATCAGGAGACTTTATTGAAAGTAACCAGACAGGAGCTGAGTGAAAGACCAGCTCCTTTCTCCTCTACTCTCCTACTGGTAGAGTAGATTAAAGGAGGACAACGATCTGAGGACAGAATACCCAGGTTATGCACAAGGTTCAACGTACTTACACTTTCCTAAGTGTAAGGATAAATGTACTTGATAACTACACTTTCCTAAGCGTAAGGATAAATGTACTTGATAACTACTGAAATAGGCGAGTGGCTAGTGTGGACTAAATTCATCTGCACTGAAATAAAAGGCTGGAGACTTCTGAAAAGCTGGATGTGTTAAGCTGAAAATGCTAAAGCTGAAGTGTGTTAAGCAAGACAGTCCATGTGACTAAGCCCTCTGAGCTTGTTAATTGGCATTTATCAAAGGAGAAAAAAAAACTTTGCCAGTGATGTGAGTTAAAGCAAGGTGCACATGGAACTTAGTATTTTCCCTCCAGTACTAGGAACAGGGAGAAAGTTTTCCCTTAGAACATGTGCATTTCAAAGAGATAGCTCTCAAGTAGTAAGGGAAACAGTTGGGGGGGAAGATTTACATCTCAAAGGGCAGAGAAAGTCCTTATAATTAAAGTTGTCAGGGGTCCTGCCCTGGGGGCAGGGTCTGATAAGACCTATGGAACTGGCCCAGCCTACTGAAGAAATATAAAGTTAAGAACAAAGAGAGAGACATGAGACACAGAATAGAATTTTCAAAGGTGGGAGCTTAGGGGACCACCGCCTGATTGTGGGCTCCAGTGAGTGGCCCCGTCTCTGTTCCACTTAGCTTTTGTTCAAATCTCTTTGCCCAGGTTGTAAACTGAGGGAGGGAATAAAGACACCAGCAATTTCTCTGAGTGAGCCCATCAGTTCCTATTGTTGTTATTATTAACTTCAAGGATTTGAGCAGTTTTAAGAAATTTGAAACTTGAGTCTTGTGTGGGAACAACCTCCTGTATGGAGTCACACACACAGATTCCCAGGAAGGTATTAAACTCTGCTAGTTCATTGTGGAATAAAACTCCACTGGTGTTAATCTCCTCTGAGGAATCGGTGGGAGAGAGACATTTTCCTCTCATCACCACCACAGAGGATTTTCCTCTGTGATAAGGGATGTAAGCTCTCCTGCTTATATCTCAGGGCTCAAGCTTTTCCTTTGGTCTCTGCCCCAACCAAATGCATATCTCCACAATGGGTATCTGCTTTGTCTGTTTAATGGGCAGGACATGACCTAGGTGATGTATCTTTTCCAGGACTTGCCACAGCCTCTTCTATGGCCAGTTTTCACTCAGAGTGTTCACAGACTCAACAGGGGTATTCGTGTAAGCTGTATCTCCAATCGGCCAGAGTTTCAGGAAAGGCTGAAACCTGTTGATATAAGAAATTAGCAAAGGCTGGCTTAAAGGTAAATTAGCTGACTTTTCTTTGTTCTGACTCCTTCAGCTTACTTTATAATTTTCCCTTTTTCTGGGTGCCCTCCCTTGCCAAGAATGGGGTATTCGGTCCCCATTCTTTCTGCATAAAGTAGCTGAAGTAAACAAATCAAGAAGTTTTGGGTTGAACAGACAATAAGTTATCCTGTGAGGCATATTGTGGGGGGGGGGGGCAGGGTCATCCTAAAGATACTGGCTAGAAGCCACGCTGGAGTGTGGCCAAGTCTCGCGGACTAGTCCTTATGAATTAAGAGTTGTGCAGTTCTCACTAGCAATATGATAGCCACATTTTGGTGGTTTAAAATGATTTGAAATCATTCTGCCAGTTGTCTCTCACCATTCACCCATCCAGAATTTTTAGTCAATCTCTATCATAGTACTTTTTAAATTGGCACATTATTTTTATTTTGATATCAGAATCTACAACCACAGAGTAAGAGTTCAGAGGGCAGCATTTGTATACTATCTCTGAATTTGGCATAGGAGTGAGTATAAATAATAACAATTAAAAGCCATTAAATGCCTTGCATGCATGAAGCGCTGATGCACCACCTCATTTAGTCCTCACAGTCACCTTATTGAGGGAAGAACAGGAGGCCCTAATTAGTTATGAACATTTGCTGTTGGAAAATGGGGAATTAATGTAGATCACTGGAATTTGAAATAAACCTTTCATATTTCACATTAAAAATACATTATGAATTCAGCCTGAATATAAAAACAAATGTAATATTGTGACTTTTGGTCTTCTGGTTATATACCTAGCAGAGGAATTATAGGATCGAATGGCAGGTCTATTTTTAGATCTCTAAGTATTCTCCAAACATCCTTCTAAAAGAAATGTATTAGTGTACATTCCCACCAGCAGTGTAGAAGTGTGCCCTTTTCTCCACATCCACGCCAGCATCTGTGGTTTTGGGATTTTGTTATGTGGGCTATTTTTACTGGGGCTAGGTGATATCTCAGAGTAGTTTTGATTTGCATTTCTCTGATGATTAAGGATGATGAGCTTTTTTTCATGTGTCTGTAGATCATGCGTCTGTCTTTAGAGAAGTTTCTCTTCAAGTCTTTTGCCCCCCCGGAGATGGGATCACTTGTTTTTTTCTTGCTAATACGTTTGAGTTCTCTGTGGATTCTGGTTATTAAACTTTTATCAGAGGTATAACCTGCAAATATTTTCTCCCATTCTGAGGGCTGTCTGCTTGCTTTACTTACTATGTTCTTGGCTGTGCAGAAGCTTTTTAGTTTGATCAGGTCCCAGTAATGTATTTTTGATACTGCTTCAGTTGCCTGGGGAGTCCTCCTCATA
>CAUYPK010062473.1:0-15421 GCA_963574355.1 Loris lydekkerianus | reverse complement strand
TGGATGGGTGAGTGGATGGATGGATGGGTGAGTGGATGGATGGATGGGTGAGTGGATGGATGGTGGGTGTATGAGTGCACAAATGGAGGGGTGGACGACATCCTCACTTAGATGTGGGCTGTGTATGCCCTACAGCAGTAGTTCTCAACCTCTGGGTTGTGACCCCTTTGGACTGTATTAAAGGTTCGCGGCTTTAGGAAGATTGAGAACCACTGCCCTAGATTACTTTCTACTTCTGAAGGTCCTGACAGGAGATCCTGAGCCACATCCCCATACTTTTCTTATGAACTTCCTGAACGGTGAAATGCACTCAACTTTTCCTGACTTCTCAGAGTCCTTTTGCTCCAAAGTCAATTATTGATTTTGCTTTCCCAAACTATCATACATTTGACTCCCCATAGTACCAACCTTAACAAATTCTCTTAGCTATGTCAGCTAAGAGGCCCAAGAAGTTGCCTTCCCACCAGCCATCTCCTCCTTTGGGCTGTGTAGGGACCCATCTGCCTGCTCCCTGGAGCAGAGGCTTATGAAGGCATGTAGAGGCTGGCAGTTTTCTGAGCTTTATTGTCCCAGCCCCTCCCACAGGGCCCATTATGCACCCCTATTCCAGATGCAGGAAAGGCATTTCCACAAGAGCTGGTGTGTCTATTCAAAACAGGTTGGGCACAATGTAGTCAGTGTGGACACCATCAATTAGCCCTTCCCCATTGTTGTGGACAAACCAGCAGGCGACCTTCATGCCGACACTGACATCCTTTCTGTAGTCTTTCTGGTAGCCCCTAGGAAAAAGAAGAGAGATGCTCTGATACATAGGAAGGACAAGATGGCTGCTATGGCCATTGATCTGAAGTTGAAAAAGGACTTGAAGTTGGTGACTCTAAGAGCGCTGAATTCTTTGGTCAAGGATGAGTTTACATGGGTGGTGTCTATGGCTCAGGAGGGTGCCGGCCCCATATACCAAGGGTGGAGGGTTTGAAACCAGCCTCAGCCAAACTGCAACAAAAAAATAGTTGGGTGTTCTGGCAGATGCCTATAGTCCCAGCTACTTGGGAGGCTGAGGCAAGAGAATCACCTAAGCCCAGGAGTTGGAGGTTGCTGTGAGCTATGACGCCACAGCACTCTACCCAGGGTGATAAAGTGAGACTCTGTCTCTAAAATAAAATAAATAAATAAAATAAGTTTACATGATTACTCTTCTCATGGGGCCAAGTTTGGGCTATTCCTTGATTGGGAGGAGCCTAAAGGGGACCGAGAATTCAAAGGAAAACAAGACTACCTCATAGAAGGCAAGAGCCCAGCAGGAAAATGTGCCTGGGCAGAGTAAGCGTGTCAAAGGCGTCCCCTCACCTGGTGACAGTCAGCCGATGGTTCTTCACCACCATGGTTGCATCTGGCTTTGTGGGATCAGAACCTGGGTGGATGTCAGACACTTTGAAGTCAAAGGGGTGGAAGAATTGCCCTGGGAATGAAAATGTTCACACTGTCAGCCCCTGGCCATTGGGACAGCATGGCCCCTGGCCTTTCAGAGTTGATACAAAGGCTGAATGGGGTGTTGTGAGCTGGGTAGGGTGCCTAGGGAGCCCTCTTGCATGTTTCCCAGGCCCAAATAGCCTGCATTCTGACATTCCATACCCAGCAGCCCATGTGTCTGTGCTGACATGCGGTGACTGTCCACGACATAGAAGCCTAGAAAGTCCTGGTGAATGGGATGTTTCTTCCACACCTGGTGCAGGACAACCACAAAGGTAACCCCATCTCCAAAGGAGACCACCATGTTCTTCTTCCTGTTGATGGTCACAGACAGCCTACGAGAAAAGAGGTGGTCAGCAGGTAGCTGTGGGGCTCAGGGGCCATGACATTCAGCACCTGAATCAAGGGCATCTTGGCAGGGCCTTCCTTGCACAGGGCAGCCAAAAGTCCATGGACTCCAGAAACTATCTCAGGAGTGTTGGAAAGAGGATGTCTCATGTATGCTGTCTATGAACTCCACTAAGTGGATCCTTGCTCCTCTATAAGCAGAAATGTGGAGGCCTGGGGTACAGCTCCCACTCAGTTGCTGACTTCCTGTTTGACCCTAGGCAGGTCTTGCCCTTCTCTGGGCCTCAATAGGGGTAGCACTCCTACCCTGCCATTAGGCTCTGGGGCATCTGATGACATAGGAGAGTCTGGGAAGTTTGCAGACTAACAAATTGAGCCATAGCAGATGCAGATGGGGATTATTGTGTTACCACCTAATGCTTTGCCCAACCAGACCTTTCCTTGAAGTCAGGCTTATGAGCTGTCCAGCTACCATTCTGGCTTTAACGGGGTCCCAGGGATTGGTCACCTTCCCCTTTGGCAGGAGACTGACCTCTGAGGCAACCAGTCTTTCCTGGGATTTGTCCAGATTCCTCCAGCGCTTCCTTAGCCTCTCAAGCTGTGCCACCCCTTGTGGACCTAGTAGGAGACCTTACCCATCCTGTGTGATGGTGACTGTGTCCAACCAGCTGAAAGTGCTTGGTACAGCTCCATTCCACAGGGTGATCTTCTCTGTTGTCACCTCAATCTGGAGGTCCATATGAGCATTGGCAATGCCCAGTTTTCCAAAGTAAGTCTTTCTGGTCTTAGAGTCAGGGCTGCCTCTCTTGTCACCAATGATCTGCCCATTAACGGTGAGGCCTGCCAGAGAAGCAGGGAAGGGAGAGAGACCAGTGAGAACTTCTGAGTCCAAGATTGTCTTTGGGGTATACCTTCCCCTTCAACCAGACCTACTGAGAGGTAGGTCAGTGGGAACACCATGGAGAGCCACCAGGATGTTAGATCCCAACCCTGTCTGTTCCTAAACACCCTAGGTTTGGACCATGCTGGGACATTGCACATCTTCCCCTTGCCTGAACCAAGCAGTGTTTTTCAGAGAAAAGTTATTTCCCAGACACAGACTGGGTCCTACACCCAGGCCCAGGCTTCCCATGCACCCTAACCATTTCTCCAATAGCACTGGCACTGGGGACATGGTGAGCCTGTGGCTCTGGGAAGCTCCCCACCCCAGAGAGTGTTCTGTGTATGGAGGTGGATGAGTTTCTGGGCAGAGTGGGAACTGGTCCATGTGCTCCCTGGGTGCTCCATACTCTCTCAGAAAGAACTCCTGGTCCCAGCGTTAGCTTGAAGTCCCCACCTGTGTCTGGGTCCTGAATGAGGCGCAGCACTGTGCCTGGGTCTTCATCAATGTTGAAGCAGAGGGCGTCATCTTTCTCAGGAACTTGTATGATGAAGTGGGGGTCTCCATCCACTGGGAGCACATCAGAGAAGAGGCTGGCTCCTGGGGCCTCTTGCTATGCCTGGGACCTCCCCAGCCTCCTAGCCCCCATAGGCTGAACTCCTAGACAGGCAGGACCCTGACCCTTGCCCCAGGGAGGAGCCAGGGAACTCACCGTAGTAGTAGGGGTTTGAAGGAAGCTGGTAACTGGCTGTGGATAAAAACGGGGTTAGGGCTGAGGTAAGCCAGTAGTCCTAGGTAGGTGCCAGGACTGAATTTGGCCCACACCTCTCCCCTTCCTGCCCCCTAATGCTCTTGTACCCACACCCCATCTTATCCCCAATTTCTTCAGGACACATTGCCCCTCCCTCTCCCAGAGTGCTGATTCAGGAAAGACCTCTGAGGGGGAGGGGGTAGAGTCAAGCTCTGGGCTGTGGGCAGGGAGGGCTGCAGCAGCCAAAATACACTCACTCATGTAGGCCCTGGAGGGGGTCACAGATGTGGCTAAAAGAAACCAAAGGACATTTGTGAGCAGGCTGTAGGGATTCCCTCTCGCATAACTCTGCCTTATGTCTTGGGGCTATTGGTCCCCAGTAAGGCCTCAACTCTAACAGATAGAGGTGGAGATATGACCCCAAAGCTTAGGCTTTAGAAATGGGTGCACGCCCAGGGAACTTCTTTATAAGGCTAGCGGCAATAGGAGTATAATTTATGTGCTAGGGCCCGGGCATTTTTTTTCTTTTTTAGAGACAGAGTCTCACTTTATCACTCTCGGTAGAGTGCCGTGGCCTCACAGCTCACGGCAACCTCTAACTCCTGGGCTTAGGCGATTCTCTTGCCTCAGCCTCCCAAGTAGCTGGGACTACAGGCACCTGCCAGAATGCCTGGCTATTTTGTTGTTGTTGTTGTTGTTGCAGTTTGGCCAGGTCCAAGTTTGAACCCGCCACCCTCGGTACATGGGGCTGGCACCCCACCCACTGAGCCACAGGTGCTGCCCGTTAGGGCCGGGCATTTTAATGCATCTAGGATGCAAGCCATTAACTTGTCAGCTCTTTTTTTTTTTTTTCTTAAGACAGAGTCTCACTCTGTTGTGGCATCACAGCTCACAACAACCTCAAACTCTTGGGCTTGAGCAATCCTCTTGCCTCAGACCCCCCCAAGTACCTGTAACTACAGGAGTCTGCCACAATGCCTGGCTAGTTTTTCTATTTTAGTAGAGATGGGGTGTCACTCCTGCTCAGGCTGATCTTAATCTGAGCTCAAGCAATCCACCTGCCTCAGCAACCCAGTGTGAGTCACTGTGCCCAGCCAGCTTCTCTCTCTTGAGTAATGCTCACAGCAGACATCTGCCCCCATCCCTGAACTCCCTACCCTCTAGTTGGGGTGGGTAAGGCTTACAAGTCTCTGTTGCTCCTTGATAGTAAAACACCCAGCCGCACCCACATGCGCACACACATTCACATGTATGTGTGCACACATACCTGCACACACACATACATACTTCGTGCCCTAGTGCATTGGTCAGGGCTGTTCTGAAGGGAAAGTGATGATCCAGTGCTCTAATTGTAGATGAAGAAGGGTCAGGCCAGTAGGGGCTGGGGAGACTCTGTCCAGTGATCGGAGTTGTAAGGGTAAGGTTCCAACTTTAACAGGGGGACAGAGCACTGTGATCTCTGGCAATCCCCAGCATGGTTCCTGGCCTATGTCCCAGCTTAGCCACCTACTAAGTCCTTCAGCAAATAGACCTGCTTTATATCTCAGTTTCCTCACTTTAAAATGGGAATCATAAGCCAAGCACAGTGGCTCACACCTGTAATCCTATCATACTGGCTGAGGCGGGTGAATTGCTCGAGCTCAGGAGTTCAAGACCAGCCTGAGTTAGAGCAAGATCTTGTCTCTACTAAAAATAGAAAAACTAGCCAGGAGTTGTAGCAGGCGCCTATAGTCCCAGCTACTTGGGAGGGTGAGGCAGAAGAAATGCTCGAGTCCAAGAGTTAGAGGTTTCTGTGAGCTATGATAATGCCATGGCACTCTAGCCTGAGCAACAGAGTAAGACTGTCTCACAAAAAGAGGTAGGGTGGGGAGGGGAATGGTAAAAGGACCCTCTTAGAGGGTTGCTGTGGGGTTAGTGAAGTATAAGTGGCTGATGTGCAGAGCTCAGAACATTCTCATACTGACAGTCTCTCCTTGGGCACGGGAAGCCACCCCCATCCAACTGACAAGGACTCTGAGGCTCAGAGAGGGGCAGAGTCATGACTGGGCGGTACAGCTGAACCTGAGCCTAGGTGTCCTGAGGCTCTCCCTGGTTAAGTGTCCCAGCTTGCTTGAAAATGCTCCTCAGTGCCCTCTCATCTTTCTCCCATGATTTGCCCACCCACCAACTGCCTCAAGCTTACCTTCTGCATCCACAGGTGTTGTTAGGGAGAAAGAGGAGAAATGCGTTAGAAGCCATAGACTATTGTTGTCAGGGCCAATGGCAGTGGCCGGAGCAGGGGCCAGAGCTTGCTGCCTGGCCATCCAGCCCCAGGCTGTGGGCCTTCCGGCAGCCAGCTGTGCTCTACCCATGGTGGGTCCCTGGAAGCAAGAGCTCCTACAAACCAGAGGCTTGGCCTGGCCTGCCCCAGCTCCTTACCTCCCAGGCCTTCCCAACCCCCACATATACCCTGTGCCCAGCTGCAGTGGGCATTTGAGACCCCTTGTTGACTAGGGTGGAGTCAGTTCTGGCTAAGGAGACTTGGTCCCAGCCTCCAGCTCTCAATGCCTCTTCCTCTCATAATCTACAGGTGCCTGGTAGCCTGCTCCAGGCTTAACTTTCAGATTGGAAGAGCTTCCTCTTGTCTAAACCCTTCCATGCTTCAGACTAAGCCCTCTTCCTTGAAATGGCCCCTGGGCAGAGTGCTCCCTTTCCTCACATCCTTCTAGTGATGCAAAGGCTTCCATTCATCCCACGCCACACTATCCATGCTGCCTGCTCCACTCTCTTCACACCATCTTCCATCCACCACACTAGTCATTGGCTAGTTTTTCTTTGGATGCCCCTGAACCTGCCCATCTCTGGCAGGTCTGGCTCTTTCTGACCTGGCCCACTCCTCTACTGGGCACCCAGGGCCCAGGGTCCTAGAGGGAGGGCTCCTGGTTCTGGCTTCTACTCCCCATGCCAACCTTCCCCAGGTTTATCAGCAATGGCATTCGAGTCTTCATTGTCCTCAGGCTTGGTCACCACCATGGAGGTCAGTGGAGTTACAAAGTGGTACTTGAGGGATAGGTCCAGGGCCTGGGCTGTAAGATTCTCCTTCTGCTCACCATGGGCATTCTTGCTGTGAAGACAGGGGTTCAGCAGGGTGAGCCCAGAGGATAGCTCCCTGCCTGCCTCCCTTGGATTGGCTTCTAGAAGCAGACCAGGAGCCCCGAGGCAGCCAGGGGCCTCTTCTCCACCTCCCCCAGGGTGGAGCCCACCGGGGCTCAGGAAAGACTGATTCACCAGCTCCCTGGGGCATGTGGACAAGCCCTGCTTCTTCTGTGGGCCTCAGTTTTCCCACCTATGAAATACAAGGAGATGCAACGAAAAGCTCACAATGTTGTATTCATGCTGAATACCCTGCTCCCCACACTCAGCACAGCCAGATCCCGTGCTGGGGCTTGCAGGGTTACCCCACCTGAATGGGCACTGGCAGTGCCCCCTGGGAGCTAGAGGCTGGGGTTCCAGACCTCAGTTCCATTTGGCCTCACCATTCTGGGCCATGCTGAGTGTGGGGAGCAGGGTGCGAAGGCCTGCCCACCCCTTGAGGCCTACTCCTGGTGCTTGCCCACTTGTGCCTCAGGGTGACAGTGGAGAGTGTAAACACAAGTTCCTTATAGACTGTTCTGCAAACTGTTCCTGGGGCTGGGCCAAGAAGAGGGCACAACAGCTGGGACTGAGTGTGGGGGTTCCCTTCCCTGGGCTATGGCTGCGTCCACCTCCTCTGGGCTTCCTCAGAGCACAGCAGCACAGGGGGCAGAGTGTGTAGGCACCGGGCAGTGCCGGGCCTGGCTCACCGCTTCTCCAGCAGCTGCTCAATGGTGAGGTAGGCCCAGAGCCGCTCGATGTAGTTCCCAAAAATGTAGTCCTGCTCCTGCTGGGCCTTTTCCATCTCCTTCATGTCCACATCCTCTGTGAAGGTCAGGTCATTGATAGCCTGGGATAGAGGTGGAGGAGGAGAGGGGCCAGGTTTGGGGTTACCACTACTGGGCTGTCAGCCAAGAGGCTGGTGTCCCAGTGGTGCTGGTTCCCCTGCCTTACCACACTCTAGGCCGCAGCCCCACTCACCCCGTGGCCCTTCACATCAGCCTTAAAGTTGTTCATGTGCTCGTCCACCAGGCGCCCTGCCACCACGATCTCAGAGCCATCATAGAAGTGCTGGTAACTGTTCTGAGTGAGGTCCAGGATGGCATTCTCTGGGTACTCCACCTCCACGCCTGTCAGCAGTGGGTTGGCCACCTCCTCGTAGAAGCCCTGGAGTGCAACGTGGGTGGGGATGGGTTGTGTTGGGCCCAGGGCAGACACGGAGAGGCCTGGGGTGGGCGGACCCCACTAATGTTGCTGGCAGTCTTGATCGTGCTCTTCCATCTGTAGGAGCCCTCTCTGTCCCCCACTGCCCCCCAGATAGACACTAGGAAAACTAGAAAGAAAAAGCAGAGCTCTCAGCACCTAGAAAGTACTTAAAGGATGTCTGTTGGAGTGACAGTGATGAGGAAAGGAAGAGAGGTGGACTAGAGAAGGTGATGGGGGCAGTGAGCACAGTCAGGAGACAGGTGGAGGAGGCCATGGGGGGGGGCCGCAGACGTGGAGGTGCCACACGCTGCCAGATTCAGCAAACAAAATTACAGGACATGCTGTTAAATGGAATGTCAGATAAACAACAAAGTTTTTTCAGTATAAGTATATCTGTTATGGGTTGAATTGTGTACTCCTAAAATTTAACTTATTTGGAGATAAGGTATCCAAAATAAAGTCATTAGGGTAAGTCCTAATCCAATATGGCTGGTGTCCTCATAAAAAGGAGAAATTAGGCGCAGGCACAGAGAGAGATGTGTGCAGACACAGGGAAAAGATGATCATCAGAAGCCAAGGAAGAAGTGTGGAACAGGCCCTTCTGCTCTGGGCCTCTTAGATCCCCTTCAGGGGGAGCCAACCCCCTGACACACTGACCGTGGACTTCCAGCCTCCAGAAGTGGGAGACAATACATTTCTGCTGTCTCAGCCACTCAGTCTGCGGTACTTTGTTATGGCCACCCCAGTAAACTTACAATGTCCTGTGCACTGTGAGAGGCATGCTTATACTGAGAAAAAAATTGCCCTTTATCAGATATTCATATTTAACCCAACGTCCTATATTTAACCTGACAATCCTGAAGAAACAGATCTGTTTTGAGTAGCTCCAGTACAAAATTGGAACAATTATTGGTGGGTAAGAGGTAGTCAAAAGTAGACTTCAACCCAAGAGGAAGCTCTAACTAATAGTTGAAATTGTCACCTGGTGAAAAAGCTGCCTGAGGAAGTAGTGAGCTCCTTGTTCCTGGAAGTGCTAAGACAAGGCATACCTGCAACTGCAAGTTGGCATCAGAATCCTCATAAATGCGCCGGGCAACCCCGTGGTTCTCCAGGGCCATAGTCTCCAGGAAATTGTAATTCAGATTGTTGCCAAAGCCGAGGTTATACAAGGGGAACTTGCCCCCGATGGCATTCCTCACATTCTCTTGAATTCGTTCAGGTCTTGACACACCTGTAAAAGGGGATGTTCTTGGAACCACCTCAGTCTGGAGAAAACTGACTCCTGCACATGCAGAGCTGGTGAAGTCATGGCCACAGGCCCTTGTCAGGCCAGATGGTGGGGTGCCCTGCAGAGGAAGGCTGAGCCCTGCCCTCAAAGGGCTCACGGATAATGGGAGACCTTGGTAAGTGCTGCCCAAGTTTTCCCAGTGAGCCAGCTACAGAGTCAGGAGCAGCAGTCCGGCACTCCTGCTCTAGGTCAGAGCTACACCTGCCCTCCTCACCAACATTGGCGTCCCCGTCGGTCAGCATGATGACAATGGAGGTGCTCCTCTCTGGGACTATGTGCTCCTCCCGAGCCTGGTTCAACATACTGATGCCCCTCAGCAGACCATCGTTGATGTTGGTCACTGGACACAGACACAGACAGCACTGTGGGAGGGTGTCCTCAAGGTGCCAGGGTGTGGGTAGGCTGGAGTGGAGGAGGCCGGGGCTGCTGGCCCTGCTTGTGTGCCCCAGGTCCCTGAGTGCCTGCACAAGGTAGTGCTCAGCAAGCACTGACTGGATGGGTCAGTGTGTGAACAAACACAGGACTTACACTTCCAAACGGGGATGAAGGGGCTGCCAGAAGGGTCAAAGCAATGGGGATTGTAAATGCCATTCGGAAAACAGTCCAGTGGACTCTAGCCCCTCTGGCTAGAAGGAGATGGGAGTGGTGTAGATGCCACATATGATTTTCCCTTAAAAATGAGGCCAAGAAGGGTTCACTGGGCCTTGCTGGGCACCAGGACCACGGGTTAGAAAAGGGAAAGAATGGGTTTCCCTAGACCACAGAGAAGCCGCCCGATATCCTGCCTTTAAGGCTGAGGACTGCCCACTCCCACCTCCCCTGGCCTGAGACCAGCAGAGTCCCCACCCCACGAGGAGGGAAGTAGACTCTCAGGGCAGAGGGGAGCTGCCAGGAGATGCATCTGTGCCGCTGCTCTTACAGCCTCTCTCTTGCATACTCCTCACAAATGCCCTGGCCTCCTGGAGGTTCTCAGCAGTGGCTTGGACTAAGCTCTCTTTCCAGGTGGTCACATCTCCACTGAACAGGATGAAATTCAGAAAGTCGTCTTCTTTCATATCATCCAGGATTTTGAGAAGGGCATCTTTTGTCTGGGGAAGAGAGAGGTGAGCAGATGGGAAGAGGAAAAGCAGCAGCGGAGACTGCTGGAGCCTATGTCTGCGCAGCGGGCCTCCACGGAAGTGGGCAGAGGCCTCCAGCCTTGTTCTATCCTGTTCCCTTTCATTTACTCCAAAGATCAGCTTTTTCCACTTAAACAAAAATCTCTTCTCCCATTCCCCAATCTCCAGTTCTGCCTCTTGTGCTAAGGAGGGTACCTGCTCTAATTTCCGGCCTGCCATGGAGCCACTGACATCAATCACAAAAGCCACATTCTTGGGCACCACTGGAAGGCCTTGAGGTGCAAAGAAGTGCACAAAGTAGCCGTTGACTATCTGAAAAAGGGAGAAAGAAACAGGGGTCATGTCTGTCCCTTTACCAATACCACACTGATGACTCTTAGAGATAGAAGCCAGGTATTTACCAGCCCAGGCAAAAGATGTTCCTTTCCACCCTCTCAGATTCTGGGCCAGATGCAGCTGCAGCCCTGCCCCACACCAGTCCTCTCCCCACCATGATGGTGAATAAGCCAGCCCAGATACCTGTACGTTGGCTGGAGACTCTCTGTTCACATCATAGGTGATGGTGAAATCTCCATTGAGGAGGGAGTCTGTACAGTTTGAGCATGAACGCTGCTGGTCCAAGGTGGGCTTAAAGGACACATGACCCTGAGGGACAGTGGTGGAGGATGTTGCTCAGCTTGCGCAGGCCCCACCCACCAGCAGATGTCAGCTTTGAGGCAGCCCTGGGGAGCGGAAGGGCAGCCCTCTGCCTTATAGGCCCTTCCTGGTATCCGAGAGCCCTTGGGTGGGCCTTGCAGAAGCCAGCAGCCCTGAGTGTGTGCTCCTCAGGCCTTGCCTGGTAAGTCCAGAATGCCTGGGGTTATTGTTTACATAAGCATTTATTCATCCACTTCCCAGTTCCAATATGGTCCCTGGAATAGTTGGTGGCCTCGGGGACTGAAGTCAACCACCCAGCACCAAGAGTGAAGTTCTTTTTAACCTTTCCCTCCTCAGTGTGGAGTCGGTCTCCTAACCTGTAAACAGGGGCAATACCCCTGCCCTGTCCACTTCCCAAGGTGGGACAGTTCCCCCCTTTCCCCATTGCAGCTGAGGCCCTAGTTCCTCTGGAAGGTTATTATCAGTAGCCCTCTGACTTTAGCATCCTCACTCCTGACCCAAGTGGGCAAGGAGGAAGGCAAGGGTTGTAGATTGATCTTCCCTGACCCCAACACACACACACACACACACACACACACACTTGCCTCAGCCAGCATTGGCTATAGTCTTATCCTGCTAAGGTCAGTGTTCCCCACCCCCTATTGCCAGGTCTGGAGGCATCTACACCACCTTTTTCCCTGAAAAGGACTTGGTGAGGGCACTGCCCAAGATGTCATTGGTGATGAAAGAGGCCTCAGCGTCCAACATGCTGATGCCCTGGGGCTCGAAGATGTCTACCTTGATCTGAAATGGACAAAGTAAGGTGATGTCACTCAGTGACAGGGCAGAGGCTAGCTTCAAGGACAAGGCAAATGGGACTGAGATACCTGTGATGATGCAGGGACTCTCTAGGGTAGTGCTGAGGGCCAAGCCTGTGTCTCCCACCAGGAATATAATCACAGGGGTTTGTGGGAGGATGTGCTAACTAAAGTATTTCCTTTTGCTTTCAGCTTTGAGAGAGGTAAAATGCCCACACACCCACTTACGAGCAATGCAGAGACACCTGTGGTGTTGCCCTGGCGGGCCCAGCACCAAATCTAGATCTGCCAAGTCCAGCCCAGCCTCCTCCCCTTGGCCCCAGCTGCTGTGGTCTAAACAAGGTAATTCCTCTGGCCTCCTTAGCCAAGCCAGGGCATCCTTGTCTGAGTCTGCCCACGGGTTCTTCCCTGCACCCCCTGAAGTTTGTGCAGGAGCTGCAAGAGAGCTGGTTACCTCAAAGTGTTTGACCAGTTGCTTGGGCTGGACCTTGAGGTACATCTCGTACTTGCCCTTGTGCCTCTTCAGCAGCTCCTCGTAGGTTAGCTCAAAGGTGACCTTGCTGCCTGCAGCCACATTGACTGAGACAGTGAACTTCTCCAGCTTTCTCCCAGAGGCCCTGAACCAAGAGTGAGGTAGTGACTATCCAAAGACTGCATGACCTCTGCAAAGACTGTTGAAAAGATCCCTTGACCCTTGGATCAAACCCCTAAGGATCCTCAAACTCCACTTGGGACCCTGTAAATATGGGTGCACTTTGCTATGATAATAATAATAGCTGTTCTTTTTGGCTGCCCTGCAAGCCCTTGAAATCCAGATGTTCCCCTGAGCCCTGGGGGCATGCATACTTGACTAAGCCAGCTGTCTTGCCCTGGGACACAGCCTTTTCATACTGCTTCTTGGCAGCTTCCTTCTCCTTGACATTCCCAGGGTAGGTAATGCCATCAATAGTCCTGCAGGGAAAGAGAGTTTGGGGGTCTCACATCAGGCCAGACCTGCTTCCTGAGCCCAGAACCAGAAGCCATAATAGTACGCACAGGGTGAAGTTGGTGATGAAGGCTGTCTTGGGAAGCTCCACATCAAAGGAAACCTCCTTGGCCACATCTGCACGGTTGACAGCTCTTGTGGTGACGACATTGTGAGCAAAGCGGGAAGTCACCTTGCTGCTAATTTTGGTACTGTAGACCTCAATGCCATCGACCACCTGAAGAAGAAGTGGGCAGGGATCATCCAGGCAGGGTCAGTGGAGAACCAAGTCTGCAGCCTGACCTCCTCCCTTCTAAAGTCTCTCGTGAAGGCTCTGAGGCCCCTGCTATCCTTCCAGTCCCCACATTCCTTGGGCCACGGTTGGTCTGGTGCCTGCTCTGCTTTGCAATATGTTTACACCCAGCTGCAGCCACTGAGGTCTTGTCCTGCCTGTCCCCTCACCCTGAGCTCCAACCATGCCCAGGTTCACCCCAGAACACTCTCCCCTGGCTCTTCGTCCTCAAACCTCACAGTCCCTCACACACACAGCCAGCAGCCTCCTGTGTCCTTTGGTAATTGCCAGAGTCTGTCTGCCAAACAGGAACTTATTCCCTGTGCCGTGGGAGTCCCTGGACACCCTCTTTCCAACAGTGGTGGAGATCTCTGAGTTAAATAAAGATGCTTCATAGGGCTATGACAAGAACCGCGTCACTGTATGTTCTCAGCCCTGTGCACAGGGCCAGGTACCAATAGGTGTTTATGGAAGAAAGGGATGCCTGGGATGGGGGACCTCCTGGGGCTGTCTCCCATGAGGTGGGAGGGACTATGGCTCCGTGGTGCTCTTTTCCAGGGGTCTTGTAGCAGGCAGGAGTCTGCTGGTACAGGGGGCTGTGAGCTGTTTGCCAGTTGTGAGGGACTGGTTGTTATGGCCCACACCTTCAGTAGTTGGGCAACCAACTCCACCCTATCCCTGCCCCACCTGGCCCTGATCCCAGTGAAAGTTCTTACCCCTTCCGGGAGGCTCCGTTTCTGCAAGAAGAAAAAACAAACAGAAGGGTTAGTCCAAAGCCAAGGCCACATGGCCTGGGAGCAGGCTCTGGACTGGGTACAGAGTTCAGCAGTGCCCCCTCTCCACACAGGCATCTGAGGGCCCTCCCAGAGCCACACATCAGAGTAGGAAGGACTCTGAATAGATGGGGAAACTGAGGTCCAGAGAGGGACAGGTCTCCACATTACCCAGGGGAATGGAGAAGGGGGATCCATATTAAGAGCTCTCTTTATGCCCACACACCTACCTCATTCTCTCTCTCATCCTGCCTGTCCCTGGGCCCCAGGCCCCTTCAGCCTCCTCTCAGAGCACCCACTCCCCACGGGGCTCAACTTGGTGTTTCATAGAGGCCTCCCACTTGCCTAAGATGGGACCTTCAGCAAGGTGAGCCATTCTCGTGCATTGCTCATTTGATAGGTAGGGAAACTGAGGCCTGAGGGTTTTAAGAGCCTTGCTTGGGCATAGACAGCAGGTTAATATAGGACTCAGCTGAGCCCAGTCCTCTCATTGCCCAGCCCCCTGCCTCCTCTCACCCCACTTAGAGGACTTGCCCAGCGTGCTGCCTTCTGCCTTTTGCCACTGAGGCCCAGATGGAGACAAGGGGGCAGACTCACCCCCAACAGCCGGAAGGGGCTTCTCGGAAAGCCAGAGGCCACCAAGCCAGACAGCAGAGCCAAGACCAGGCAGGGCCACCAAGCCGAAGCCATTGCTGAGCACACAGACCAGGCCCACACTGCTTATATGAGCTGGCCTGGTGTTTTCCAAGCAGGGTCAGTGACCTGAAGTGAGTGGGAGGGGCAGGAGCGGGAAGCTCCTCTGGGAAGCCAGGCATGGGTGGAGTAGCAAGCCCCCAGGTGTGTGTCTGAAGAGGTCCCAGCGGTCACGGTCAACAGTGTTGGAGCTTCACCCCTGACAGGCTGGGGGACATGGAGGCCCCAGGAAAGCAGAAGCTATGTATTGACAAAGGGGCCCTGGGACTCTCTGGGGTGGGTGATGGAGACGCAATATGGAACTGAATTCCGAGCAAATGGCATCTCACCATTGTCTCTCATCCCCATTGCTGACACAGCCTCTGGACTGGCCCCCTAGATCTCAGCCTCTCCCTTTTAAAGCAGCCAGGGAAAAAAAACAGACCTATCATCCTTGGGCTCAGACATCCACAGCTGAGCCCCCCGCTCACTGGGGCTTCTGTGGCTCCCAGGGCCCCAGGGAAAGAACTAACCCCAAGTACCGCTGCCCAGTTCTCTGTGATCTGGCTCCACTGGGCTTTCTTTTTTATTTATTTATTTATTTATTTATTTATTTATTTATTTATTTTATTATTAAATCATAGCTGTGTACATTAATGCAATCATGGGGCACCATACACTGGTTTTATACACCGTTAGACACATTTTTATCACTCTGGTTAACATAGCCTTCCTGGCATTTTCTTAGTTATTGTGTTAACACATTTATATTCTACATTTACTAAGTTTCACATGTACCCTTGTAAGATGCACCACAGGTGTAATCCCACCAATCACCCTCCCTCTACCTCCCTTCCCCCTCCCTCCCCTCCCTTTTCCTCTTCCCCCCTATTCTTAGGTTATACCTGGGTTATAGCTTTCATGTGAAAGCCATAAATTAGTTTCATAGCAGGGCTGAGTACATTGGATACTTTTTCTTCCATTCTTGAGATACTTTACTAAGAAGACTATGTTCCAGCTCCATTCATGTAAACATGAAAGAGGTAAAGTCTCCATCTTTCTTTAAGGCTGCATAATATTCCATGGTGTACATA